>LOJH01017644.1:5131-15974 GCA_001685095.1 Ellobius talpinus
CTCACAGAGATCCACCTACCTCTGCCTCCTGAGTGCTGGGATTAAAGGCATGCAGCATCACCTCCTGGCAAACAATTTGAACAAATCTCCGTTCATTCACAAAATCCCGATTTACTTGCCACATAGAATTATATAGTCCGTAAGTGGAAACATGCATGCTTTTTTGTTGTTGGTTTGTTTTGTTTTTTCTGAGACAGGGTTTCTCTGTAGCTTTGGAGCCTGCCCTGGAACTTGCTCTGTAGACCAGGCTGGCCTTGAACTCACAGAGATCTGGCTGCCTTTGCCACCCAAATGCTGGTATTAAAGGCGTGCAACATCACTGGCCCGCTGGTACTCTTAATGCTGAGCCACCTTGCCAGCCCAGAGTGGGGTTCCTGGACTTCCTGTTTGGTTGTTTTTGGAGGGGACTAGGGTTTGAACCCAGGGCTTGGCATCTGCTAGGCCAATGTTCCGCCACTGTAGCCCAAGCACTGGAGGCATAGGCAAGAGCCACTACGCCTACAAGCCTGTTGTTTTCTTTGTCATTTTTTAAAATAGTGAGAAAGTGTGTGTTTATGTGTGTGTGTTTGAATGCAGGAGTCAAAGGGCAACTTTTGAGAGCAGGTTCTCTCTACCTTGATTATGATGATGATGATGATGATGATGATGATGATGATGATGATGATGATGTATGAATTTGCCTGCATGTATGTATCTGTGTACCATATATGTCCTGGTGGCCATGGAGGCAAGAAGAGGGTGTTGGATCTCCTGGAGTTTTAGATGGTTGTGGAGAAACACCATATGGGTGTTAGGAATCTAACCTGGGTCCTCTGCAAGAGCAGCCTGTGCTCTTAACCTCTGAGCCATTTCTCCAGCCCTATTTATATTTGTTTTTGTTTTATTTATATTTTGGTTTTTGTAAAAAAAAAAAAAAGGTTTCTCTATGTAGTCTTCACTGTTCTGGAACTTGCTCTGTAGACCATGCTGACCTGGAACTCAGGGATCCACCTGCCACCACTTCCTAAGTGCTGGGATTAAAGGCGTGCACCACCACCACCCAGCTTTATTTTTTTAAATTTATGTCTGGATGAGTGTGTGTGCGCGTGTGTACCGTGTGTGTGTGTGTGTGTGTGTGTGTGTGTGCATGCATGTATGCTGTGTGTGTGGGCATCCTCCAAGGCCAGAGAATGTCAGATCCCAATGTGGTGCTGGGAACTGAACTCAGGTCCTGTGCAAGAGCAGTAAGTGCTCTTCACCACTAAGCCATCTCTCCAGTTCCCATTTTCATTTGTCGATTTTTTTAAACTTCGGTTTTACATTGTGTGTGTGTGTGTGTGTGTGTGTGTGTGTGTGTGTATGTGAGCACCTATGGAGGTCTGAGGGACTTGTGGGAATCAGTCCTTTACTTCTACCATGTGGGTTTCAGAGATCAAACCCAGGTTATCAGACTTTACCCACCACCATGTCACCAGCTCCCCCGTTTTGGGGACTGTGTTTCAGACACACTAAGGAGCCCACGAGCTTCCAGGGCAATTTTCCTGTCTCCACCTTCTGTCTTACCTTGCCAGTGCAAACTACCATGTCCGACTTTTTGTAGATTGAGGGATATATGGCAGTGCCTCTATCCGCCGAGCCTCCTCGCTGGAGCCATAGCTCTTTGTGACATGAAGCATTCTGTGGCTGCTGCTCTCACTTTGGTCCCTTGCATGCCCCTGATCTGTCTCCTTCACAGACTTCCTCTACCTTCCTGTAGACATCTGCAGCGGAATATAGAATTTATAGAATTCCACTCTATGCTCTGTACCTCTTCTTATCTGTCTTGCCTTCCCATTTGGCAAGCTTACTTTTCCAGGGAGTTAAGCCCTTTTCAAGTACTAAGATTTGAACCAAGTCAGTCTGGCTCCTGTGCCCAAGCGGTCAGCATTGCCTGTCTAATCCCAATGCCACGTCTGCTTGTGCTGCCACCACAAACAGGACATCAGAGTCATCCGCAGCATGTCCCTCTCTCACAGCTCCAACTGCAAACACTGTCCATTTTATCTCTGGCCCCTGTCAGGTTCTGTCTCTCTCTACCTCTCTGTTCTGACTCCCTCTCCCCTTCCTGTGCCTTAGCTCAGTCTGGTCTTCCCTGTGCTGCCCTAAGTGCCTGCAGTCGTCCATGCTAATGCAAGCTGATAGAGTCACTCTCCTTAAACATCCGCTGGCTGATGGTTCACAGTGTCCAGCCTCCTTGTTTGGCCACAAGGCCTTTCATAAGCTGTCGGCAGTGTGCCTCCCCAGCTTCATTTCCCACCCTTTCCCCTAACCACATTGTCATCCTCCTTGGCCAGCTCTCCACATCTGTCTGTATACCTCCAAGTATCCTGCTGCACTTTTTAACTCATTGCTCGCATACTGGCCACCCTGCTAGGCATACAAGCATAGGGGAATGTGGAGACAGGCCTTCTGCCGAGCATGTGGCTAAGGGAAGACTGGAGTCAGTGTGGTGTGAGGGGCTAGCTGGGTGAGAGGAGGAACAGAGTCATCTACTCCTTTGCCTCTTCGTTTGTGGCAAATATTTCAGTGCTGGGTGCTGGGAACATAGCGGTGGACAAGAGAGGTCAGGAAGTCTGGCTTCATGGCCAGAAATGGACAGCTTTAGTGTTCCTAGCGACAGACACAGCAAGTGCAGGGAACCCATATCTGCGGGAAAGACGAGCCTGTCCATAGCGGCATTCTCAGCCCTGCTCTGTCACGTGGTGACTTAATGGCATCATGATGCCAGGTCTTTCCCTGGGGACATTAACCCTGGATCTTTTGGAGCGAGGCCTGAACATATAAGTGTTGCTAGGAACAAAAGCCAGGGTCTTGTACATGGCAGACGAGTGTTCTACTATGGAAATGCACTACCCATCCATCAGTGGTTTTTTTTTTAGACAAGCTCTCATGTAGCCCAGGCTGGCTTCAAACTTGCTGTGTAGCACAGGCTGGCTGTGATCTCCTCATCCCAGGATTCCAGGTGTGTCCCTTCACACCCAGCAGCGCTGCAGCGCCCCTCAGGATTCTAAGTCCCCTGGCCCAATGTGGAGGTTGGAGGTAAAGTTTGGGGGTGAGCAGAGTTCCACCACCCTGGGTCTTAGAAATCACAGCGGACACTTTGCACTTCATGCTCAAGGTGCTGGAGCCCCTGGAGGATTTCAGCTGAATAATAAAAGCTCCATTATCTCCCCCTTCGCACCCTAACACAGGGTCAGGCTGGAAGCCCCAGGCAGCCCCGTTCAGGGTTGAGCCAGAGCAAACAGTTGTCAGTTCAGGAGCTGAGGGAATGGTGGGAGAGCTCGAGGGGACTAGACCTCACCCAGCGGTAATGGGAAGCTTCCACTGGGGGAGTTAGTCGATGAGGATCACGATGATTGAAGCTGTGAATCAGGAGGCAGAGATTTTGAGAGAGCCAGCAGGTTCATGTTGGACATGCGTGCTCCTATATCCCTCTACCGGGGACAGTATGACTTATCTTCCCCACGTGACAAGACGCTTGCCTCTTACGTGACCTGTCGTGCACCTCATTTCTGGAGAGACTGACTGTGTTCTGCCTTCTTTGTCACTGGTGTGTGTCAGTAGTGAAGCCATTGTCTCCATATAGTTATCTCTTCCCCATGTATGTGGTATGCATGCTTGCGTGTATGCACATTTGTATTGGTGTGGTTGCATAGGTGTGTGTGTGTATCTGTATTTGGAAGTTGGCATCAGGAGTCTTCTGGGTAGCTCTCCACTTTATTCTTTGAGGCAGGGACTCTCAGAAAGGGCTGGCCTGGTTAACCACCTTGCCCTAGGGATTCCTGACACCAATTTTGAGATCTAGAATTACAGGCAGGCTGACATGCCCACTAAGCAGACCTGGGTTCAATTTCCAGCACCCACATGGTGGTTCACAGCTGTAACTCCAACTCCTGGCATCCAAGGACACAGGCAAACATGTTGCAAAAGCATATACATAGCAAACACACATGCACATAAAATAAAATAAATCATTCTTTTTGTTTGTTTTTTCAAGACAAGGTTTCTCTGTGTAGCCCTAGCTGTCCTGGAACGCATTCTAAGTTGAACTCACAGAGATCCGCCTGCCTCTGCCTCCTGAATGCTGGGATTAAAGGTGCGTGCTGCCACAGCCCAGCTGTGTTTCTTTGTATAGATTATCATATGATAAAAGGTTTGTGTCTAAGGCTTAATAGTAGACCAGATCTTTCAGGCACTTGTTCAAGCCCCTGGCACCAAAAGAAAGAAGGGGAAAGGAAAGAAGGGAGGGACGTGACATGCATGTGTTTCTCTTTCCTAGAAGGCCGCAGTGTCTGTGCTGCTTAGTAACTTGTGACGTGCCAAGGCACAAGTGCAAGCATCTCCATGGTGGCCTGTGGGGAAGGAGCACAGCATCTTAGTGACAGAGATCTTTCACACGCGTGTGTGTTTGTTTGCAACAGGAGCCCATATGGCCCAGGTTAGCCCAGACTCACATATGTGTGTGTTTGCAGCAGAAGCCCAAGTGGCCCAGGTTAGTCCAAACTCACATATGTGTGTGTTCGCAACAGGAGCCCATGTGGCCCAGGCTAGCCCAGTCTCATGATGTAGCTGAGGATAGTCCTGAACTCCTCATCCTCCTGTCTGCCTCCCCTGGCACTGGGATTACAGGTGTGAGCATTCCACTGGTGTCTGTGTTTGAACATGGCTTGCTGTTTTCCCTACCCTTTGTCATGAATTTAATTTCCTCAAGTGACAAAGAACAGCCGTGAAACAAAGGCTGTAGTGAGGGTGGACGTTTTTGAGGGGAGGTGGCGCCAAGGACAGCAGATGACTTGTGACAAAAGTCTGATTCCTTAGGAGTCGAAAGACACTGCATGACTTTCCTGGGCTTTCTGTTGGGAGCTTGAGGGGGTAGTCATGCCCTGCCATGTCCTATTGTGTGTGCATGTGTGTGCAGGCCAGAGATCAGTATCAAGTGAATTCCTCAGTACTGTCCACCTTGTTTTTATTTATTTCCCCCCAAGGCTTTATTTTTATATTTTAATTATGTGTAATTGTGTCCCTACTTGTGGGTGCAGGTGCAGGTGCACACAGAAGAGATCAGATCCCCGGGAGGAGCTAGAGTTCCAGGTAGTTGACATAGGGCTGGGAACTGAACTCAGGTCTTCTGTAAGAGCCATCTCTCCAGCCCTTTTCCTCCCTTCCCCCACCCTCTCTCCCTCTTATCTTTCCTTTTCAGTATTTACTGTGGTGGGGGCACCCATGCAGAGGTCAGAGGGCAACTTTCAGGAGTCGGTTCTGCCTCCCACCTTGTTGAGGTGGGGTCTCTTGTTTCTGTTGCTGACCACTGCAGGCTAGCTGATNGGGGGGATGAGCTTGGTAGTTCTCCTGCCTCTGCCTCTCGCCTTTCTGTAGGAATTCTCGGGTTAGAGGTGTTTGCCTCCACACTTGGCTTTTTACACGGATTCTGGAGATCAAACTCAGTCCCACCTGCTTGACTAACTTTTGCTTACTGAGCCATCTCCCAGGCCCTACCGTATTCTTAGAGACAATCTCACTAGGACCAGAGGCTGATTACTAGGCTGCCAGAGAGCCCCGTCAGTGCAGCAATGGCGAGCATATACGTCCATGCTTGGCTTTTTATGTGGGTGCTGGGAATCAAACCAAGGTCCTTATGCTTGTGTGCCAAGCACTTTACTGTCTGAGCTATCTCCCATCCACGCCGTTTCTGTTATAGTTCGTTGTGTTTGAGACAGGTTCTCTCTATGTGACTCGGGTTGTCCTCCATCTTGTTAGCCTTCTGACTTGGCCTCCCACGCACTAGGATTAAGGTGAGCATATCATATCATATTCTTTGCTGCTTTTTTAGAGCATGAGGAGTTAGATTTGACTTGAGGCAGTATTAGTTTATTGCACAGGCTATGCAAGGTATAGGTATACAGATCTTCTGCATGGCTGGAGAGATGGCTCAGCAGTTAAGAGCACTGACTGCTCTTCCAGAGGACCCAGGTTCAATTCCAAGCACCCAAATGGCAGCTCACAACTGTCTGTAAACTTGTTCCAAGCGATCTGACACCCTCACACAGGCATACATGTAGGCAATGCATCAATATATGTAAAATTAAAAAAAATCTTTTGCTTAACAAGAGGCAGAAACAGGGCTGGTGAGATGACTCAGTGTGTAAAGGAGCTTGCTGTCAAGCTTGATGACATAGTTCAGCTCCTAGAGCCACATGGTAAAAGGTAAAAATTAGAACCCATTCCCAGAAGTTACCTTCTGAGCGCTACAGCACTTGCAGGAATACACATGCACACACAGTGAGTAAATGTTTAAGTGAGAAAGAGGCAAAACCAAATATCGTAAGGGATGGATGCTTGTTTTCTACTTATAATGCCAATACATCTGTATTGGTCAGGGTTCACTAGAGTAACCAAACCTATAGAATAAGTATGTGTGTGTGTGTGTGTGTGTGTGTGTGTGTATAACAGTATTTGTTAGAACGGCTTACAGGCTGAGGTCCAGCTAATCCAACAACGGCTGCCTATGAATGGAAGGCCCAGGAACCCAGCAGTTGTTCAGTCCACCAGGCCAGGTGTCTCAGCTGGTCTTTAATATGTTCCAGAATCCTGAAGAAGTAGGCTCTAGTGCCAGGGAAGGGTTAGACGAGCTAGCAAGGTGAGAGTAAGCAAGCAGAGAGCAGAGCTTCCTTCGTCCACGTCCTTATGTAGGCTTCCAGCAGAAGGTGTGGTCCAAGTTAAAGGTGGATCTTCCCCCCTCAAAAGATCTGGATTAAAGTTAGTCTTCCTGCTTCAAATGATTGAATTAAGAAAAAAATCCTTCCCAGGTGTGCCCATCCATTTATTTGGGTTTTAGTTGGTTCCAGATGTAGTCAAGTTGACAGTCAAGAACAGCCATCTTCTTTGAATCATTTCTTTTTGTTTTAAAATTTGTATTACATTGATTTATTTGTATGTGTCTGTTGAAGTGCTGTGCAAACATGAAGATCTGAGTTTGAGTTATAGAAAAGAAGAGGGGGGTGGGACTTGTCATGGTAGTCCACACTTATAATCCCAGCGCTGGGAAGGCAGGGGTAGCAGATGCCTAGGCCTTGCTGACTGGCCAGCCTAGCCTACCTGGTGAGTCCTGGCCTGCAGGAAATCACATCTCAAACGACAAGGTAGGGGGTCCCTGAGAAACAACACAATTTACACACACCAAACACACCCAAGGTGGATGGTGCCTGAGGAGGAGTGACACTTGGCATTGTCTTTTCCTCCCCACCCCACAATCTAGTCAGGTGTTGTGGTTCACACTTGGAACGCCACTGTTTTAGAGGCTGAAGCAGGAGAATTAAGAGTTTGAGACCAGCCTGAGCTACACAGTGAAACTCTGTGTTGTTGTTTATTTTTTTTAAGATTTATTTTATTATGTATACAATGTTCTGTCTGCATGTGTGCCTGCAGACCTGTGGAGGGCACCAGATCTCATTATAGATGGTTGTGAGTCACCATGTGATTGCTGGGAATCAAACTCAAGACCTCTGGAAGAGCAGCCAGTGCTCTTAACCACTCCATCTCTCCAGCCCATGTTTGTTTTTTTTTAAGCAGTTATACAAGGAGGGAGAAAAACAGTTATGAGGAGGAAAAGAAGAGAACTGTGTTAATTGGGATATAAGACATGCCTCAATTAAAAACATTTATTTATTTTCTGTGTGTGTATGGGTAGACATGCCACAGCAATTATATGGAAGTCTGAGGACTGCTTGTCTGTTGTACTACTTCCCTGTAGTTCTGGGGATCAAATTCAGGTCTACAGGCCTGCTGGCAAGCAACTCTGCTGCTGAGCCATCTTGTTGACCCTATGTCTCAGTTTTTTGGGGGAGGGGTAAAACAGGAACATTGAAATAATTCAGGCATTGCTTCCTGTAGACTGCCACCATGAGCCTGCTTGCATTTTCAGTTCCACACAGGCTGAGGAAGGCATCTCGCTGTACATCCTAAGACAAGAGAACACTTTCAATGTCCCTTTTGTCAGGGACAAGTCACTAGCCTTTGTTAAGTATCTGGTGTCTCCAGCACCAGCCAGGTGCCTTGGCACAACATAGACTCAATAAATGGCCGCTTAGCGAACCGATGCAAGATACCATATCTGGCCCTGGGGAGATGGGGAGGTAATAAAAATAGACCAAGTCTGGTCTCTCAGAGGCTCACAGTCCAGGGATAAACATGACTAGTTATGAGTCACGCGAGGCAGTGTGTGTTATCAAGGAAAAGGAAGTTGTTTGGACACGCAAAGGAAAGAGGAGGGAAGGCAGGCAGGGGAGGTGCCAGAGGAAATGAAAGAGGCAGGGCTGGAACAGAGCTGGCGCCAAGAATCCTGAAGCCTTCCTGGGAGGAGCTCCTGGCATCTGTGTTCAGGAAGGGGAAGAGAAGGGGTTGGAGCAGGATAGCTCCTGGGAAAGACTGCTGCCGTGGATCCCCGGATAGATGACCCCGCCAAACAGAGGGCAGCGGAAATGAAATGGAAGCCACTTAAGAATGATTGGTGCTCCAAATTGACAGGCCAGCCTGTGAATTTATAATAGACACAAACTTCCCCAACCTCTGTGTCTGCTGGCTCAAACACAAGTTTTAAAACTGAACCGCATAACCAAAGGATTGTTCCGTGGGCAAAGCAGTAAGGTGACAGAAATGGGATGGTCCAAGAGGCATTTTACTCAGCCTGCGGGCGCTTCTGCACAGTCCCACAAATGAAGCTGCTCCCCAGTGAGCTGTCACTCCCCTGGAGAGACAGACGCGCCGCTGCACGCAGCTGCTTTGACTTGCATTGGAGAGGCCAGCTTGCTTGAGTGAGAAGAGGTCAAGTTCGTTGTGTGTGATCATGCAAGCTTGTAATCCCAGCACCTGGAAGGTGGAGGCAGAAGGATTCCCACAAGTTCAAGACCAGCCTGGGCTGTATCTTGAGACCCTATTTTCTTCTAAAAATAAATAATTTTTAAAAGAAAGGGAGAGAATGAGGGATGGCTCGGCGAGTAAGAGCACTAGCTGCTCTTGCAGAGGACCCGGGTTCGATTCCCTGCACCCACATGATGGCTCACAATTGTGTAACTCCAGTTCCAGGGGATCTGACACTTCTTCTGGCCTCCTCCAGTACCAAACATACACCATGGTACACATACATACGTGCAGAACAAACGCTTGTAAAATAAAAATAAGTCTTAAAAAGAGAGAGGGAACTTATAGGTGTGAGAATAAGGCTCAGTCCCCAACCCCACAGCTAGAAAAGAAGGCAGGCCCAGAGAGCCTGGCATGCCACTGTGGAGTGCCACTGGGCACAGTCTCTTCTACACTCAGAATCTGTCTCTAAGATGGTGGCCTTGTCCCCTACTCTTTGTGTGCTCTTGTGTGCATGCGGTGACCAGAGGTCGGCATAGGTGTTTTCCTCAATTGTTCTTGACCTTTTTGAAGGACAGATTTCATAGATATTTACTTATTTGTGTGCATACATGCCAAATGGCACATGCGTGGAGGGAACTATGGAAAACTTTCCAGAGTCAGTTTTCTCACGTATGGGTCCTGGGGATTGAAGTCAGGTCACTAGGCTTGGGACAAGCATCTTTACTGGGTGAGCTATCTTGCCCAACCCAATTTATTTATATCTTATTTTATGTGTGTGTGGGGACTTGTGGAGGTCACAGAGCAACTTTGTGGAATAGATTGTCTCCTGCCACCTTTACTTGGGTTCCAAAGGGCCAAACTCAAGTTGCAGGTGTGTATAGTGGGTGTCTTTACCTATGGAGCCGCCTTGCTGGCCTCCTTCACTTTTTTTTAAGTATGTGTAATGTGTGGGGGATGATTCACGTGTGTGCGGGTATGTGCAGGTGCCCAGGTCGATGGAGGCAGTGGATGTTTTGAAGCTGTTGTTACAGATGTTGTTACAGATGTGAGCCACTCAGTGTGCATGGTGGTGACAGAGCTCAGGTCCTCTGCAAGAGCATTACACTATCCGTTTATTTATTTGTCTCTGGTGGGGACAGAGCTCAGGTCCTCTGCAAGAGCATTACACTATCTGTGCATTTGTTTGTCTCACTATGGTGCTCTGGATAGCCCGGAACCCACTGTAGATCAGGCTGAACTTGAACTCACAAAAATCCACCTGCCTTTTCATCCTAAGAGCTGGGATTAAAGGCGTGCACAACCACACCCCCTACACACAAGAGCAACAGACTGTTAATTGCTAAGCCATCTCTCCAGGCTGTACTTTATTTTTGGGACAAGATCTCACATTGAGGGCTGGAGAGATGGCTCAGAGGATAAGAGCACTGACTGCTCTTCCAGAGGTCCTGAGTTCAATTCCCAGCAACCACATGATGGCTCATAACCATCTGTAATGAGATCTGGTGCCCTCTTCTGGCCTGCAGGTATACATACCTACAGGCAGAACACTGTATACATAATAAATAAATCTTTTTAAAAAAATCTCACATTAAACCTGGAACTCATTGGTTTGGCTAGCCTAGCTGGCTAGGTATCTTTCTGTCTCTACCTCCCCAGAACCGGGTTTACAGGCCTGTGCCGAGACCTGCTTGTTTTTACATGTGTACTGTAGATCTGAACCCAGGTCCCCAGGCTTGCAAAGCAAGTACTTTCCATTTCCCTGGCCTCTGCTGGATTTTTTCATAACCACCTGTCGCAGTCTCTTGATCTCACAAGGTTCCACATTATCATGAGTGCAAGGAGTGTAGTCCTACGTTTGCAGCTCAGAGATCCCCCAGACTGCCTGCCAGCACCCCATCCTCTCTCCACCCAGACTGCCTGCCAGCACCCCATCCTCTCTCCACCCAGACTGCCTGCCAGCACCCCA
>LOJH01017645.1:9091-22184 GCA_001685095.1 Ellobius talpinus
ACCTCTGGAAGAACAGTCAGTGCTCTTAACCTCTGAGCCATCTCTCCAGCCCCGAGTACAT
The DNA here is from genome assembly GCA_001685095.1 of Ellobius talpinus. Lineage (NCBI taxonomy): Eukaryota > Metazoa > Chordata > Mammalia > Rodentia > Cricetidae > Ellobius > Ellobius talpinus. The sequence continues at coordinate 9,153 of LOJH01017645.1, forward strand.
GCTTTTAAAGGGGAATTAGACTGGCTTCTACAGTACACACTAGATCATCCAGCAGGGGTTGTCCTCACGCAAGAAGCTGCACAGTCCATGAAGCTGGAGGCCCCAGCAGTCTCAGTATGATACTAAAGGTTTAGAAGACTCCTGGAGAGCCATGGGTCTTCAGTGCAGGCTGGAAGGCCAAGGGGGCTGGTTCTGGTGTCAGGAATGAATGGTAAGGACGGTAGCATCAGCAGGTGGATGCACTCACCCTCAAGGGGCAAAGGTGAGCAGGCAAAAAGCAGCAGCCTTTTCCCTAATATCTCCTCATATGTGGGCTGTATGGAAAGGTGCTTCCTACTCTTGGGGAAGTCTTCTCCCTGTTAATCCTTTCAGCGAAGGCCCTCACCCATTCACTTAGAGACTTTTCTCTCAGTTGTTTACAGACCCAGCCAAGTCAACGACCAATATTTCCCATCACAAGGTCTTTCATGCTTCTGTTTTTAATTCTATTTTCCATTTATTACATTTATGGGATTTTAATGCAGTTTTAGTTGTTGGACATTCAGCTTTTTTAATCTTTTGGTCTTTACATCTCGTTTGATAACATTTGTTTCCATTCTCTTTTTTTTCTTTTATTCAACCTTGTTTCTATGTCTATATTTATCCTAGCACAATGCCTGCTCTACATGCCATGGTATGGTTCATGAGCCGGGCAAGGGACTGGAGATTGAAGCACACACACACACACACACACACACACACACTCACACACACACACACACACTGACACTCGTCATCCTTGAAACAAGAATGTTAAGAATGCCAACTTGAATCAAGAACACCAACTTTATTGTGTTCTAGGGCAGCTTATATAGCATCTCCTTGACTAATGGTCACACCCCAACTCTCAGAGTTTTTCAGCTGCAAGCCCAGCAGAAATCACTCACCTGTCTGGTGCTCAGAGCAGCTTCAAGCACAGGAAAACAAGCTGTTTACAGGAAATTCAGGATCTGGGGGTCCGCAGTTCCCAACAGTTTTTGAACTCATAGCAGCCTCTATACTATGTTTGCCATATTCTGTTCTATTGTCATCAGTGAGGACTAGTTGGCTTTATACAATTTTAAGCATATCACTGTATCTTGTTCAGTTTAAAGTTGTTGCTATTACAACATTTTGTGGGGAGTGTTTTGTTTTGTGCTTTTTTTTAGCATGTATTTTCTCCTCTGTAAGTAATACTGACCCCCTCAAGAGAAGATGGCTGACTATGAAAATCAACAACAACCAGAAGAAATTCAAACCAGTAGATACACAAATTGCAACACAGAAACAAAAAAAGACTTCTAAGAGATCACAATAGAATTATAGTAGTAAAGATTTCTTCTCTACTTCTAAAAATATCTGATAACATGAAGAGGGAAAATCAGGCAGATGAATGAAGTAAGAAATCAATCCAAGCCATAGATATGAAAGTCAGCAATGTAGAAGAAAAAGCAACATGATTGAGAAATTCAGCAAGGAAAATGAGGTCTTCAGGAAAAGAAAAATCAAGCAGAGATATTGAAAATGAAAATAAAAATCACACTAAAAAGCCAGAGACTAGATCATGCAGAAGAAAGAATATCAGGACTGGAAGACAAGCCTCAGAAAATATTACATTCAGATCTCAGTAAACCAAAATAAATGAATAAGCATAACCACAGCTTCCAGGAACTCAGAGGCATTTCAGCAAGGTAAAGAGATGGCTCAGTGGTTAAGAGCTCTTGCCACATTTCCAAAAGAACCAAGTTCAGTTCACAGCATCAGTGTTGAGCAGGTTACAACCACTTGTAACTCCAGCTCCAGGGGATCCAACACCCACTGCTGGCCTCTACAGGCATCCACACACATGTGGGCATATACTCACACAGGCACACATATATACTCATAAATAAAAATAAATCTTAAGAAAAAGAGGTATTTAAAGACAAGTACAACCAAAGCTATTCATGACCAAGAGAGTCATGATTATAAGAGATACTTACACAAATAAGGAGAAAGTCTCAATCCTGAGAGCATAAGAAAGATAAACCTCATGGGAGGAAAGCTGTACACCAGTTTCTCTAATCAATACATGAGAAATTTCTGAACAAAATAAAAACCAAATTCAGCATCACATTCAAAAGAACCTACAACCATGAGCAATTTGGTTTTATCCCAGGAATATAAGGATAATTCAACACACATAAATCAATAAATGTAATTAGCATGCAAATAGACTCAAGGGCATTAATCATGTGCTTATCTCAATACACAGAGGGCTTTTGACAAGGTTCAGTATCCTTTCATAAAAATTGCTCTTCAGAAACTTGGTAAGAATGGAAAAGCGCATGTCAGCACAATAAAGGCTGTTCACTACAGATCTATGACCAACATCCCAAATAGGAAAAAGGGGAAGCTTTTTTCTAAATATTGGAAATAAGACAGGAGGATCTGTCCTCTCAATTTTTGTCCATTATGGTGCTTGAAATACTATCAAAACCAATAGAATCCTGTCCCTCACCTGGGAGAGCTGGCCCTAATGGCCCTGGCCCTCACTGACTGATGCACCATGGGGAGCTGGTCCCGCCCCTCGTCTGGCCATTGAGAGAGCTACCTAAGATTGTATGGGCATGGGACAACTGACCGTCTCAGCTACCACCCAGACCCAGATCCATGGCCGTGAGTTGGCCCACCTCAACATCTTCCCCATGAATGACCTGCTGGAGTATGTGAAGGGGCTGGTCCTGTGGAATTATAGCCATAGAATCTCCAAAACTCAGGGCAACAGCAGAATATCAGAGAGTCTCTATGAAGATTCAGTATATGGTGTAGCAAAAGCCAGACACCTTGAACTAGGCTAATAACGCATTGCAGTGAACATTCGCAAGTAAAGCTGTTTGGGCAAAAGGGTATACTGCATGACATATGGTAATTTCCAATGTGCCTATGATGAACGTATATGTGAGGGAGAAGTGAGGAAGGTGGAGAAGCAGAGGAGCAGAACGGCACTTGCACAGAAAGCTGCAGTTGATAGAGCAGTCGGTTGGTGCCCAGAAGGGCTGGCAAGATGGTTTTTTTTGGGGGGGTTAATTTGTTTTGTTTATCTTATGCTTTTTTCTCTTTTCTTTTGTAATTTTTATTTTATGTTTTATCTTTTATCTTCTTTTGGGGGAAGATCACAAGGGTGGATATGGAAGAACTGGGAAATGAGTGGGACTGGGGTGCGTGATATAAAATGCCCAAAGATTCAATAAAAATTATATTTTAAAAAAGAGCAATAAAAGAAAATAAGAATAAAAAGAGATGCAAATAGGAAAGTGAAAGATCAAGTTACAGCTACTTGCAAAGGACTTTATGTATAAAATACCTTCATGACTCTATTAAAAAAAACTAAGAACTGATATACTCAGCAAAGAATAGGATACAAAGTCAACATGCAAAATCAGCAGCTATTTGACATACCAATAATAAATTTGATGAGCTAGAAATTGAAAAAAGTCATCCTTAGAGTACCTCAAAGATAATAGCTAAGAATAAACCTAAGCAAGCAGAAGAAAGGATTCTACAATGAAAATTTCAAAGCACTGTAGAAAGAAATGAAAGGATAAAACTGGAGACTGTCATGTGACATGAAAAAGGTCAGACTCAGAAAGACAGTCATGTTTTCTCTCATATGTAAATGCTAGGTACACACACATACATACACACATGTGCATGCGCATACACAGTGGCTGGAGGAAGGAAGAGGTTACCAGTGTCTGGAGAGCAGCAGGGAAGTTGATGGAGAGAGAAGTATGACCAAAGGACAATGATACACACGCTGGAGCGATGAATTTGATCCAATGCAAGGTTAAGAGATGTCAAATGTGTGATTGACATGCTAATTAAAGCCATAGGTTTAGGAGAGCAGAAAATTCTGTCCTGTTATGAGGATGCTATGCTAAGGCTAATAGGCTAGGACACAGAGGCACCAACACTGTGTGATTTCACACTTGCCTGTGAAATCTAAAACATCCAGCAAAGAAGAAGAAAACCTAATAGGGATTTGCATACATAGAGAGGCTGCTGAGGAAAAGGGACAATGCTGGTCCAAGGAGCCAAAGTTCCAGTTAGACTGGACAAAGTTCTGACAGACTATTGCCTGGAATCGGTGATTGTAGTCAATAATAATATGCTGTGTGTTTCAAAATGGCAAAAAGAAATCAAACTTATTCTCACCACAAGGAAATGCTAAATAGTAAAGAAGAAGATAGGTCAATTGCAATGTTTCAAAATAGAATATTTGAGCCTCCTAGGTATATCCAATTATCATGCCTCAATTAAAAACACAAAATTTAAAAAAAATAAATGGGAAACTTTAAAAATGATTCATGCTTATATTCATCTAGGTGATTTAAATAATAGGCTAGTCGATCATTTCTGTAGCCGCGAATGGCATAGAGTCATCTCTTTAATGAAGACATCTAAAGTGTACAGCAGATTGGAGTGTTTTCTAAGCCACACGGAAGTGTGGTTAGTCCCTCTGCTTTTCCACCCTAGTCCACTCTCTCCATAAATATGCTTCGAGCATCAAGAACTAGGCTGAGAAACCCATATAGAGTTGGTGGCAACTCAAATACTGTCTAAATCTCCATGTGTTTCCATATAAGAAAGAATAAATAATATCTGTATTACAGTGAAAGAAACCATGGAAATATTGACTTCAGAGAAGTCATAGCCAAAGAAATTTCATTAATGATGTAGAGGAAAGTGTCCTCACAGAGGGGTCTCTACCTGAGGCAGCTCAGGGCTAGACACCCCAAAGGCAGAGTTCCAGCCAGGCGGCTGTGCTACAGACCCACAGAAAGGTCATTTCTCTGCCCACTTGAACCTGTGTGCACAAAGAGCCAATGGCAGTTTCTTGAATTTGAGCAAACCTTTGACCTGATGACCAGAGGGGCTCTCTGTAAATCTTCACACCCAAACAGAATCTACTTCCAAATTTCCAGAGAGGGAAAAAGAGCATACAAAAAGTGTGCTTCTTGAACAAACCTGCTATTTCATATCACAAGAGCAATCGTAACCGGCTCCTCTCAGGGCTAATCTATTCAGTCCTGCCTCCCTTTCTACGCTCCTTATTAATTAGCAAAATTCACTAATGTACCACTTATTTAGATAGTCTGTTGATCTCTTATGGAAACAAACACGCATGGTTTTTCTAAATTTGCCCAAATCTGCTGTTCTCTTTCTCTCTGATGCACAGAGAGTACGTTCTTGCGGTTTCTTCAATGGATGACAGATTTCAATCTAATTAATCCAGAGCCCTGTGTACAGAATGCCTGCAAAGCAAACATGTCTATTAACAAAAAGCAGTGATTACTGGTTGGCGTCAGGCCAGCAGCTCCCCATAAGCTACCAACGGATGCCTACAACTGTGTCTGTGCCATATGGGGTCTGCTGGAGCGATGAATTTGATCCAATGCAAGGTTAAGAGATGTCAAATTTAACTGGGGTTTAATTGATACTGGTACGAGATTCTAAATAAAGAAACAATGTGTGCACCATCAGAAACAAGCAACACGTCAACCTTCACCCTCTCAGTTTGTTGGCAACTCATCTACAATCAGACATTCAAATTAGTTTTCAAACTCAACCTTCCTGAATTTGATTGCCTGTGGAAGCTGGGTTCCTGGTTTAGCAGTGGCTAAGTGGGGCCAGAATGTGATTATCTTGTTCAGTTTGCAGACACTCTCTATCACAGGGTTATTGTTCACATAAAGGATGTAAAAACTCTCAAATTCATTCTCCTCCCGGTATCCCTGCTTGGACAATGATCCCCCTATAATTGCCAAAGTGAAAGGCTGTAAAGTCATTTTGACTGTTCTCAGTTTCTTATCCCCCACACACTCAGCAGTTCTGACTCCATAAACGTCTCTCACATGAGTCCATCTCTCTTCTGCTACAAGATCCCCGGTCCTCATCATCTCTCACCATCAGTCTGAACCCCGACAGCCTCCTGGCCAGGATGCCCACGTGGCCCTTCCTCTGAAATACTGAGCCCTCCTCTTTAAACCTCACCGGCGGGCGTGTCTGTTTCTCGGGGAAAATAATTGCAACTCTGGGAACTGCCCTGTGCAGTCATCCTCCAGCATTATCAAGGCCACTGTCCCAGCTCTAGCCTCCCTGGATGTCTGTCTCCCCCCTCACATGTGTCTGTGACTGAGCACTTTCCTCTGCTTCCCACCACCAACTTGATTAAAAAAAAAAACCTGCAAATTAAGGGAGAAAACCCAAATTCGACTTTCTGAGGTGCTTTTCCCACCCGCCCCTCTTCCGTTCCCTCATAGCTCTTTGCTCGAGACTATCGTGGCACTGATCTGACGCATTAGGGCTGTTTTTATGTCTCTCTATCTGTCTCACTTATGAGTTCCTGTCATTCCTATTCATCTCAGTTATGGAAAATCATGCCGTTTATCTTGATGCAGTATAGTCCCCCACTGTGTTGGGACTGACTCTCTAGGCAGAGTGGTTCATTCACAGAAAGCCACATTCGGGTCGTGTGGACAGACTAATTGAAGTCCCATTAACAACAGAATCTCACCCACGATTTGAGAGGAAAAAGCACATGCCTATCATGCAAAATTGGACTTAGTTTTAAACAGGTGTCTCTCCTACCAATTACCAATGACAAGAACTAATTTCGTTGGGTACATCCTGCTAAGAACTTACCGTCATTATTTCATTATTACTCATGAAAGGCTGTTGGGGAAGGGTTTCACTCTGTTTTTGCTCTCTGTCTAGGATTCAGAACTTATTGTGTAGATAATAATCATAGATGAACTTTCTCATGGGGCCAGCCTGCTCACAAATAATGACACCAAGACTCATTATTAATGATGAAAGCTCAGCCTATAGCTTAGGCTTGTTTCTAATGATGAAAGCTCGGCCCATAGCTTAGGCTTGTTTCTAACTAGGTCATATAACTTAAATTAACCCATTTTTATTCCTCTACATGCTGCCACATGGCTCATGGCTCTTTCCTCTCCTCCTGTACTTCTTGCTCCCTCAGTGTCGTGCTGGTGACTCCACCTTTCTTCCTCTCTGAGTCCTCTCTGTCCCCAGAAGTTCGGCTTCATCTCTTTCTGCCTAACTAATGGCCATTCAGATCTTTATTAAACCAGTCATAATGACACATCTTCACATGGTGTAAAGGAATACTCTGCAACAAATAAATATAGTTTATGAATAAATAGTATAGGTGCTAAATCATTATCTTTACAGATGGAGAAACTGGGAAGTTAGGGGAGTTATCTAGCTTATTCGTGTTCTATAAACTAAACTGTGACTCTCAACAAATACATGTTATAATCCCAACCCCTGGCTCTACTGCATTGGAGATAGAGTTTGTAGGAAGAAAAGAATGTTGAATAAGTGTCCAGATAAGATATAATAATACCCTTTGACCTTTAGTCAAGGGTTGGAAAGGCTGGAAGAGGAGAGAGGGAGAGGCAGAGACTTGCATGTACCTAGAAAGTCTTTGTAAATACCTACCAGTGAGGCAGCCCACTGCAAACCAAGGGGCCCCTCACGAAAACTTAACCATGTCAATAGCCCTGACACCAGGCTTATTGCCTTCTAAACTGCAAGAACCAATTTCTGTTCCTTAAGCCACAGAGAATATGATATTTTATTATAGCAGTCCAACACAATTTACACAGCAATTAGTTGGGGCAACCAGCAAACGGAAGTGTCAAGAGTTGAATGTATGTAGGTTAACAAATTCAAGAACCTTTATACAGTATTTATCCAATGATAGGTCATGGTTCACTAGAGGGGTCTGAATTCCATCTAGCAGATGGATTAATTGCAAAACATTCAGAGTGAACAAACACAACAGAACAGTGCAGCATGAGACGTGGCAGAATAGGTCAGAATAGGCCATCTCTAAATGTGACTATGTAATACATAAAAAAGATAGTATTATGAAATTTGTGTTCCAGGAGTATATCTAGGAGATATGGAAGGTTAGAGACAGCCCAGTATAATGTGTCTTTCTTACTGTGACTTATAGTAAATACTTTTATGAACACCATGCCATACATAAGATGCCATGTTTGGTTGATATCCCTGGAAGGCCTTCCCTTTTCTGAAGGGAAATGGAGGAGGAGTGGAGTTGGAAAAGAGGAGAGGTGTGGGGGATGGATCCGGAGGAGTGGAGGAAGGGGAAACTGCAGTATATATGAGAGAAGAATAGATTAAAAAATAAAAACACTGTGCTGTTTGCTACACTAACTCACAAACACCCTATTCATCCTGGTTCTCAGCACCTGCTGCAAACAACCATCACAACACAGTTGAGATCCTAGTTCCACACTGCTTACCTTTCCCTCTTAGGCACAGTACTTCCCCACATGGCTTGTTACATAAGCTCATACATCAAACACACACACAACACACGAGAAAGAGAGAGACAGAGAGAGAGACAGAGAGAGAGAGAGACGGAGAGAGAGAGACGGAGAGAGGGAGAGACAGAGAGAGAGATGGAGAGAGAGAGACAGAGAGAGACACAGAGAGAGAGATGGAGAGAGAGATGAGGAGAGAGAGAGAGATTGATTAAGTCATTTCTTGCTTGTGGCTTTTCTTTACAAGAGAACACAAAAGCCTACCCACTGCTGTCTACGTCCTTCACTCTCTGCTTCCTGGGCCCCATAATACATTTGCATTCTTGTGGCATTCATCCGAAGGCCTGCCCAGTATCTGTGCACACAGAAGCAACACTCCATCAATTCAACTAATACATGTAATCGAGTCAATTAGACTGATTCCGGTGTCCTTTTGCATTCATTATTTTTCTGTTGTTGTGACAAAGCACCATCACCAAAGCAACTTTAGAAGGAAGAGTTTATTTGGGCTTATGGTTCCAGAGGGTGAGCACCCGCCACAGTGGAAAAGCCTGGTGACAGGCAGCAGGCATAACAGCAAGAGCAGGAATCTTGAGAGCCCACATCCTTAAGCCCAAACATGAAATAGAGAAAGCAAACTCATTCTGAGGATTGCTGAAGCAGGATCGCCATTTCATACTGAGACAGAGGTAAGAGCCAGTGACTGGCTGTTTTGCTTTTCTGACCTACAGGTTGAACCCCAATATCTGTCACTGGGCTTTTATTAATTGTGCTACATAAGACTATGAACACTCAAAGCAGGCTCACAGTGACATACTTCCTTAATCAAGGCTCGACCTCTCAAAGGTTGCATAATCCCTCAAAACAGCACTATCCCTAGGGAGCAAGTATTCAAATAACCAAGTTTATGGGGAACATTTCTCAGAAAAACCTATACACCAAGATAGACACTAGCAACCCACCATCCATACATGCCTTGAGACTACAAGCGAGAAAGCCAGTCCCCAAGGCATTTAAATGCAGTCAAGGGTAGTATGGAAGGTATTACCACTGTTTCTGGAAAACTTGGGATTTTTAACCCTACAATCACAAAATCAGTGGATTGCTTTTTAAGTTCTAAAATAGTGTCAAGCAGCTATAACTCTGTTTCTGTCTCAGTTTTGACTCTGTAAGGTAGTCATGGCCGTTAGCTTGGATACAGGAGCTTTTGTAAGGAGCATAGTAGGCCTTTACTGGTAGCATGGATTATAGTCTCCCCGGGATCATAGCTGAGCACAGAACATAAAAACCACTAAGGTCGGAAAGAAGAACTCACTGACTCTGATCATTAGGACTCCCCTATTGTTAGAGAGGACCATGGCCTTTTCAAGGCACTTGAATACTTTCAGGCTTTCTAAAGCTACATATTTCCTGTTGGTCCCAAACCCGGTTCTGTGATAACACAAATAACTATACTACCTTTGTCCAAATATCTTTTTTCCTTAAATTAATCAGCATTTGTTTCTACAGATTAGAACAACAGTAACGAAATCGTAATAGTTTCATCTCCTAAGAACAAAGGGTTGGAGCCTTCAAGTTGGGGATGGAAAGAGGCAAGAATAATAAACTCATAATTAACAATTATCCAAGTTCAACCAAAAGATAATGAACCAAAACTGTATTGCTTATTACTTGATCCTGACACATGCTTCATAAATAGTTGGTGCTCAAAATATGCCAAATTAATTAAAGCATGGATAAAATACTATAAAATAGAAATGATAAATAGAGTTTGGTTAAAAACACTGCTGTAAAGAGGTTAATTTGGGGGAGGGTAAAAAGCAGTTCTTGAAGAACTCACAGTTGCCTCAATCTCTCTCTCACCTCCTTCCTATTTATCTCATATTTAACTACAAATTCAAATTCCAAAGGTTCATTTGTTAGGGCAGAAAATACAGTGTCTGTTATACAACAGGGTAAGGCATCAAAGCAATGTAAAAATAAAACCAAAACGCAAAATAAGGACTTTTTCAAAGAATTCCTAAATTTTGATCCTTTCTGATATCCCCTCGACTCTAGTTAATAAAAATAGCTGTGGTTAATAAAACATTCTATCCACTCCTTTTCAATGCTGCCTATTATTCTCGAATGCTCAAAAGCCCCAGGCTCCCAGCCAGGCCAAAAGGTTTCACAAAACATCCACGAATTATTTCGAAGCTGTGAGACTCCCACAGCATGTCTCCCCGGAAGCTGTAAGGCAAGAAAACCCATCCTCTTTTTCTGATCGAAAGTTAGAATTCACTGGAGGAGATATAAAGAAACCACCAGATGAAGGTGCATTCGCATTTTGTGTCTTCAACCGGCAATCCATGCTGCACTCCACACCTAAGCAAGAACACGCTCACATGCTCTCCCACGAGAAGAATTCTAACCTACCTTCTCTGACAAAGCAGTGTGTGTATATATACACATATATAATATATATATATATATATATAATATACACACACACACAAATTTGATTTCAGAAAAACAATGAAATTTTCCGGTATGCTGGAGGGTACTGATAGCTTCTACTCCCAAACACTGAAGGGAGAAAATATTCCCACCGTAGGGCTTTTTGTCTTTTCTCTTTCAATCTGGCTGCAGCCGTTTCCTGTGAGCCTGCTAAAGAGAAGCCTCTGCTCACCCTCCTGTCAGACCAGACCTTTATGCACGACCCCGTGCCTTTTCTTGATATGGTCCTGATACCACAGTCCTGGAGAGCACTACAGGACTTCCCTCTGCAAATTCACTCTTCATGCACTACTCTGGTTCTGCTCGTGTAGACTGTAACTTTGGAATACGGGCCATAAACCACAAACTCTTGTGGCTGCTAGTGTGTGTGTGTGTGTGTGCTTGTGTTTATTAGAAAGGATATATATGAGTGTATGATGTGTATATGTATATACCTACATATACACATATGTGCGTACATATACGTGTATATATGTACATGCATAAATATATGTGTGTATTTATAATTTAGTTCTCATTCATGGTTAGTCAGTCTGACAATAGGCATTTGATCTCTCACTACCACTTGCCTATACCAGTGGCTATGGAACATGGATAACAGCGATATCAGCCCAATGCAGAACCACAAATCACACTGCTGTCATAGTTCCATTTCTGAAATCAAACCAAGTTTCCGATCAATAGAATTCCTACTCCCCCCATGAACTCAGACCGTGAAAGTAGTATAAGTTAATATTCTGCCTTTACTTCTAACTGTGATACTCCCAACTTCTTTGGGATAGTTTCACCCAAGTTGTGTATGGATCTATTTGTTTTATTGGTTCTTTCATGATATTATTTTTCATCTGGTAACAAGATTCTTAAAAGTCAGGAGGAAGTGGCAAGGTTCTACTGTGACTGATTTCTGCTGCATGATCATACTCCATAGCATTCTTGTTTAAAAAAGAAATAAATGACTGCATTTTAATATAATTTATTTAATTAACTATTTGTGTTCTCTGTGTATGCATACAGGTGTATACATGAGTCACACACACTCTGACACACATGTAGAAGGCAGAGGACTTCCTGCAGGAGTCAGTTCTCTCCTCCTATGGTATGAATCATCCTAAGGAATTGAACTCAGGTCACTAGACTTGGCAACAAGCCCCTTTGCCCATTGAGTCATCTCAACAGTCTACTCCGTGAGAATTTTAAGTCAAGCAAATATTAAGTAAAGCAAGTGTTACTTCCCAAGGCCAGTATATTGCATAGTCACCCTTTCAGAAGAGTTCCTGGGAAAACTGTTTTCTTTTAGAAAGTGACTTTCAACACAGAGGGTGGATTTTTAAATGTCTGCACTTTGAATGTGTCCCGGGCTATCTTATGACACAATCTCCTTCAGTAGCATCAAGTCTTTGTGCCAAGATTGCTTGTTCTCATTTTCCTGACAAAACTAGGACTTTTTCAGAAGCCACATTGCTGCTTAGGCTACGATACATTTTATTGCATCAAAACTGAGCCAGTCTTCAGACTAGATTTTTCTATGGTGATTACATTAACAACAAAAATTTCTTATAACAAAGAAATATCCCAAAGCTCTGCTGTGCCCTGACGACTTGGAGATGTCTTCCCAGCACACTGACCGGGTATCATTAGCTGATCATCCGTGGGTCGAGGTACTTTTTGTTGTTCCCCTCTGCAACCAACATAGTGTAGAATGTTCCCTTCCAGCAGGGATTTCCATGTCACTCCCACCCTGACTGGTGTGGTACTCATCTTCTTCATAGATTGCAGCCTTTACACCACCAAAGTTCCTTAAGGTCAGAATGAAGTTGTTGGGAACAGTACACGGAGAAGAGATTCGAGACTCACACTGCTGATGAAGCGGTCAGGGCTCGGAAGCTACGGTAGCTGATGTTGGGGTAAGTCCAAAGCAATGGAGGAAATCTTTTGTCATATAAATCCTACTGCGCAGAGTGTTTAGCAAATGAAGCAGAAATTAGCATTAGTCTAAAGTCTTAAGATTCTATATTTTCCCAAAGGATGTAGGACATAATAAAGAAGGCTCCCCATGACACAGAGACCTGATGCAACCTATGCTTACAGGAATCTTCATTTTGAAATTACTTCCCCAGCCTCCCACACATGCATCCCTCCCCACCCTCCCACACATGCA
>LOJH01017646.1:0-14551 GCA_001685095.1 Ellobius talpinus
ATGCAAATCAAAACAACTTTGAGATACTATCTTACACCTGTCAGAATGGCTAAATTCAGAAACAGGGTCTTTTACCTGTGTGTGTTATTTTTCGTATGGGTAGCATTAAACTCCTTGAGAGGGAAAGAATTCTCCTATTTATTGCTGAGTCCCTAGGACTTAACAATTCTCGTTACAGCAGAAACTCAATGAATATTAGTTGATTGGGTGCATGTTGCCTGTGAATGAGCAGGTACAGGAAGCTGATGAGATTTTAAAGAAAAATAGTGCCGAGAATATTCACTGCAGAGTCAAATTCATCCCAACCCCAAGAGCAGTAGCTGGCATCTCTCCTTCCCTCCTCTCTTTTCCCACCTGGCACAAGAGTAGAAAGCAGATTATGACTCGATTTTTATCAGCCCAGCTTTACAGTCTTTTGGAGCCATTTAGCCCCTTTCAGCAGCCTCTATTCCTGGAAGGACTCTGTAGCCTCAGCTGTGGTACCCTCGCTCCACTATGAATGCCGCTTTCCATGGCATCAGGCTGGATGGCAGAGGGTGCACTTGAAAGCATAAGTGCAGCTGCTGTAACATCTGCCACCACCTGATGTGGATCTTTCCCAAGAACGCTCATCAGTTTTATAGCACTTTCACAGAAAAGCAAAGAGCAAAACGTCAGAATCTGATAGCAGAGGTGGCTCAGGCTGGCATGGCCCAAGTCTTTTAAATCTGCTCCCCTTTGCTTTGGCATTAGTTTATTTATGGGTAAAAGGGTATCCATAAAAGAATACCAACAACTCGGTTGTAACTATTGTATGTGTTTGACTGCTATGGTTAATATTCCAGCAGAAGAGATATAATGTTACTCTCCACACTGAAATACCTTCTGCTCTTATACTTTAGTCTCTTTAATTGTCCTGAAATCATATTTATTCCCATATTTGTATCTAGTCTTTAACATAATCAATCTAATAAAGCTAGAAAATTAACTCACTCTCTTACTTAGCATAAATAAAAAGAAAATTTCAATCACTAAAATTATCAGAAAGCTTGTAAATAGAATGAATAGAATATATTAAAGTGAGTAAAAAGAAGAGACACATCTAATGAAAAATAAAATGAATTATAAAAATTTAAACAAAGAAAATATAAATGAGGACAATTTACCTTGACATCTTTTTAATTTAAGGCTCATGAGAAATTCTCTTTCAAGATTAAAGCTATTTTGTGTATCTTAGCCAGATCTGAGAATAGTACCTGACATGTATCTTTTTCTGGGAAGGTGGCATGTGTGCACATCTCTTTGGGAAGCTGTAGTAAAAGAGAAGACGTATTGTGATCCACTTATGAGTGGATTCGTAGTATGGGGAAGATTCCCCTAAACATACTTTAGCCTCTCTCCTGTCCAACATTTCAGGAACACGACACAGTGGGAGTTTGCAGGAATAACATCTGAGTATATGCTATAGCTTTTGCCTACTTCTTGGGAAAAAGATATTCTCTCATAGACTACACCTTTGCTACCATGGGAAAGAGAGACTGTAACATCAGGAGAATAAAGACACTGTTTTGTCACTACCTTCAAATGCTTTCTACCTTCAAGGGAAATCCTGCCCCTCTCTGGTGTCAGTTTTATTTCAGGAGAAAGTTTGTCAGCCTCATTTAAATGTTCTTATCAGCACAGCCAATTAGCTAATATTGCTCGAGTTCATGTCTTCCAATCACCAGTAATGAAAATGATGAGTAGATTTTTCAACCTATTCTGCTTTTATTTCTCAAATTGTTGTGAACTAACACAAGGATTTGGGTCATTATTTTAGAAAGCAGCCCTCTGAAACTCTCAACTTAATGAACTTAAGAATTAATTTCCAGCAAGCATTACAGTATTTTATTGAATTTCTATTTTTCAACATTTCAAATAGAATGATTTGCTCTTTGAAAAGTATCAATGAGATCCCTTTTATCCACTGTATTCACAATTATCTAATTTAAGAACATTTTCAGGAAAATTTATCAAATTTTATAATATTTCTCTTCATTGACAAAATATGCCTAGAGGAATTTGCAAGGAAATGTGCAAAAGAAAGTGGCAGGGCAGGGGTGGGGAGGAACAAAAAATACACAAGAAAAAGAAGTAGAAAGGAATGCTTATAACTCTTTAGGTTGATTTTCCATATAAAAACAGTTAAAGGGGTTAGAGAGTATATAATGGCAGTACAACAGTAGCAATTACTGCAGTTCTTAAAGATTAGTAGCTGTCTGAAGCCTATGATATCTCTTTTAAAGTTGACCATAGCCCATGAGATTAATATATTATAAATATATTAAAGGCAAACTCAGATACATAGGTATTTGCATAAGTTATACAGATTGTTAGGAAAAGAACCAGTTCAAGCCTAGTTAAAGCTTGTATGACCCTATTAATTAAACCACTAATGCTGCATTTTCATCCTCAGAGAATATGAATTATAATATATGAAAGCGCTTTGGACTTCTAAGGGCACAAGGTGAGGAGAGAGGAGCCTTAGAAAGTGTTAAAGAACAGAGAAAATCTTAAGAGAGAGCTTGGCATGTGTTAGTGGTCAGGCAACAAACTGTTTATCTCACTAAAGAAGTGATAAGTGAATAGGTAATTATGATGATGAAGTTTTTGAAACTCTTGACAAAGGAGATTTATCCACTGAGACAGACAATGGAAAGTAGGAAGCAGAGTGACTTTGAATGAATATCTTCCATGAGCCCAGGCAGTGCCAGGCACATTAAAATGATTATGCTTTTAATTGTCCTGGCATTATATGGAAGAGATATGTTAGGTTCTATCTTAGAAATAGAGTAAGACAGGCAGGGAGGCACACGCCTCTATTCCACGCAGTTTAGAGGTAGATGACTTAATAAGTTCAAGATCATCTTCAGCTGCACAGTAAGTTCCTGGCCAGCCTGGGCTTCATAAAGTCTCATCTCAAAAACAAACACAAAAACAAAACAAAAATATGGGAAGGTCATATAACTATTCACTCTCATTCAAGTAAGTAGTCACTGATAGAACTTAATTTTAAAATATACTTCAGTGACCCTATTAAAACTGTTACAACTTAGAAGGAAAAGTGAGTTAGGTAGATTGACTTTATTTTGGGTAAATTTACATTCACAATAGCAACATGCTACCAGACCAAAATTACTTTTATTGGCGGAATTAGGTCTTTAGTGCTGTTCAAGATTTACAAGGGCAATAGCAAAAGTAAATGTACAATCCAACAACCCTCAGACCCAGAAATACGTCAGGAGATGCAGTGTTTCCTGCCAGAATCAAGAAGTTGGAAGAACTAAGCCTACATCTTGCTCAGGTACTATTCATCTTCCCTAGACATCCTATCTCGATCACCACAGCCACCAAGTTGAGAATGAATATGAATACAGAAATCTCTGACCACATGCTTTGACACGGACAGGCCCATCAGAATAGAGATTAAATACTTCATTTAAAAGTGTAAGAAGGTACTACCTCAAGTCTCTTCCTGAGTTGTGAACATACAGCCCTTTTGCTATTTTTTCAGCCATCCTATCATGAGGAATTCAAAGATAATATGTTGTTAACTCCTCCTTCACTAAACCTAAAATTTAGCCTATCTATGGAAGCTTTAGTCACTTATGCCTTTAGATCTCTTAATTAACTCATCGCTTTAACCAATTTAGGCTGGGTGTGATGCCTTAAGCCTACAGTTCTAACATTTGGGGTGCTAAAGCCAAATGATCACCATATTTAAGGCCACACTATGCTCATCTATGAATTAAAGGCCAATATGGATTATAGAACTGATCAATTATGGGTTGGGAAAATACCATATTAGATAAAAATTTACATTGAATGCCCAAGCACTAGAATTGACCGACACACATACGCACACTTAAAATGCCAATTTCAGGTGTTGAGGAAGTGAAGACAGATAGGTGTCTGGGGCTTGTTAACAAGTGAGCATAAGCTAATTGTAGAAGCACAGACACCAGAGAAAGATCCTGCCTCAAAAAACTTGCAAATTCTTCCTCTGAACTTTTGATATGAGGTATTTTCATGTTTCTATCCAGCTTTACAAACCAAGAATATCTTTCTCAAGAACCTGAGATTGATTCCTTCCAAACATAGACTTAAATAAGATAAACCTCTTACCTCTCAGTTTCCATAGGAGGAAAGATAAAGAAACCTAGACAAAAGAGTTTGTATCTTTTCACAATGTCAGAATATATTAAATAGCAACAAATTCAATGGTTTCAATGGCAGCTGTTTGACAAATGACTCCACTTTCTTTGGTCATCTTGATTGAGAAAAACATAAGTTCTTTCACTCTAAACTTAATCCCTTATTAGATCTCAGACCACTTCACAGAGTACATCTCTTTGCTTCTAAAAATGCTAAGTGGTATCAGCAAAGTTAAAGAAGGTTGAGAAGTGGGCAATAGAAGTGTATATAGAATGTGTATTTGGAAGACAGGGAAGTAAGGCAAGCTTCAGGGAAGACTTGGAGAATATAGCTGCTTGTGCAACATAGTTGAGGGCAAATCTCTAAACATGAAGCAACCTGCATGGTGAAGTGCATGTCCTGGTAAAGATAAAAGATGTAGTAGCAGATGGAAGCATGAACAGTAGGTCCAGATGGACAAGCAGGATTGACTGACTGACAGCAGCGGACTATGCAAGTTCAACAATGGGGAACAAGCTGAAGGCACTGGGACAATCAGGGTTTCTTGCCACACACACATGAAAAAACTGCTAAGGTCCATCAGCATGGTAAGGTTAGTTGTCTACGTCTTTTTCATATCTAAGTGAGAGATCTAACTTTATTTTTATTCCAGTATGTCCAATAAATTCTTGGGCATGGTTTTCCTGATATTAAGTTTACATTCTCATCCGAAAACTCCTAGATTCCCAATTGACCTCAATAAATTTATAGAACCGTGCTCTCAGAAATAAGTCATGTATCTGTCTGTGTTGTAGGGGTGATGAAAGGCAGATGGCGACATTCATATATCCTCTTCAGTGCACAGCGACCCACCATCTTCAAAACAGTGTTGAACACAGCTTGAAAAATGAACTCATTCAGGACAAGCCATAGACTAAAGCAATCCCTGTTTTACACAATACGGTGTAACTTAAAGCAGAACACAACTGATCTCAAAGCACAGGAGCTTAGCATAAAGATAGAGTACTCTTCCCTTAGGTAAGACCAGCAATCACACTATCATGCACAGACAACTTGTGACACCCACTTCCACCCTCCACTACCAATTCCTAAATTTTCCCCCCTATCTGATTTGCCTTAAATATGTTCACCTTCGATCTACTTTCTCTTCTGCATTGCAAGAATATTAAACAAACTCTTCCTTTTCCATTTTTTTGGCTCAATATTTACTTTGACACCTCTCACGGAATTCAGCAAGTTTGTTAGATGGTAACACAAATTTTAATGAATCTCTAGCCTATTATCTTTTGGATTAAGTAGAGGAGTGCTGGGAGATTTGACAGTAATGGCTTCTTTGTTTGTTTTTCATAATTGAACATGTTAACTATTTTGTGCATGCTTTGATAATGGTCTACTAGGAAGCAGTATACTTATTTTGAGCCTAAAATCAGATATTTAATGAAATACAAAATTGCTGAGAGATCGTTCCTGCCTGAGGGCTGCTATTCAAGGCTGTTACCATTGATTTGGAGACCTAGAGACAGGAATGCAAACTTTCCTGAGCAGAAGTCAGATCTGTGTGAGGTAGGTGGGTGAGAGATAGAACAAGAGATGAGATTGGACCCTGGGAGGAAACTGACCCCTTAGGCATTTCCAAAACCTTTAAAGTATTATTTTGGCTAACAAAAGAAATAATCATTCCAGCTTCAGTGGAGCCTGAGGGCGAAGGATGGTTAGTTGCATCTCTTCTACCTGAAGCTTTATTGCAAAGCCAGAAACTGTATTTGTTAGATACCAAAACTCCTTACTATTGTTCTACAGAAATCTCAAACTTCAAGTCATTACAGGTTCTATTGTCCTTGTATTTAGACTTGATCACAATATTAAATAATATTGTATACTCACACCACTATTCCTCTTTAACTCAAATAATTGCAACTAAATTGTGCTATATTAATTATGTGTTATAAAACCCATACCATCCTATTTCTCAAGGAAGGATCTGAGTATTAACATATTAAGGGTTCTGCATGTTTAATTACAAAATGCCCAAGTCATTTATTCAGCTGTAATCTGTTATGGGTGGAAAGTATATAATCTTCTTGATGATTTGCTTGATAAATGTATTTGTCTTTTTAATGAGCTTCTTTGTTGAGGTGGTTAGAATGATTAATGTGCTGGAACACATCATCAGTAACCTTGAAAACCAAAAGTCAATATTTGGAAAAAAATCCTTACATAGTGAAATGTAGTACTTAAAACTGCAGAAATCTCTATGGGATACTAAGCCAGCTGATTAGCGGACATGTTTGACATGTTGCTATTTAAACAGGATTAAATGTGGATAAGTGATGAGGGGGAAGTAAGGATGGGAGGTGCCCAGAAAAGCAATTATAACACAAGACTGTATAAGCTCCATTATTTTCAGCGGATTTGGTAGTTCAGATCACTAATTGCCATGCCTGTAGGACCACAAAAATACAGCAAAGAGCTATAATTTGTTCAAAGAAAAATACTTAAAAGCAAATATGCATTCCATAGCATAACTGTAATTACCTTTCACTTTTAATCAATAGTATGCCCTAAGTATGGCATACTATATTTTGTATGTTCCACAAAAGAAAGATGCTTATTCTAGAATATAATCATCACATATTTTAAGAAATCACAAGAAAAAGAATTCACAAAGCAGAAAGCAATAAGGCAGAGTGGGAAATTCATAATAAAAATGAAGATTAAATACTTCTTGTCAGTTGCTTTGAAGATTTCTCCTGAGCACACAGTAACTCTGTGAAATTACCACAAACTGACTCAACATTACTCAGATTCACTTTTGCCAGCCTTTTTTCTTTTATTTATTTATTTATTTTTTATTTATTTTTATTTTTTTATAATTTACTTAAATATTAGAAATTTCCACCTCCTCCCATTTTCCTCCTCCTCCCCCCACTCCCTCTCCCCTCCCTCTCCAGTCCAAAGAGTAGTCAGGGTTCCCTGCCCTAGGAAGTCAATATTTCAGTGTTTTGATTGAAAATTTCCAGAATATGTTTTGTCACCAAAACCAAACATACAGTGGCAGCTCTTTATTGTTAATGAAGGCTCATTGGGGCAAGATTATAACTTATAAACTGCCATTATTATTCTATCACTGCTACAAATAGATACAAGAGTAAGTATAATTATTTGTAAGTATACGCATACAACTCTGTGAAGACAAAAACATGGAGAGTTTTTACTTACCAGTACGCAGGTATCCCAAGCTACCTATGTATTAAATGACTTCACCTATAATACATGAAGGGATTGTTTTACAGCTTGCATCAAGGAAGAATCAGAAAGGAAAAAGGCACCTCTTTCCTCGCAGTGACTAGGAGAAGGAGGCTCTAATTTCTTCAGTGACTGCATTTGAAGGAAATGGCCCAAGGTCACTTAGGAAGGCTTTTCAACCTTCCAAACTGTCCAAAGACTTTTAAAATATTTATACCTCAAAAGAGGAAGAAGAAAACCATAGAATTATAGGCTATCTAAAGTCAACATTTTGAAAAAGAGGAAGTCAGTAACAGGGAGAAAGATGTCAAATAAGTTTGCTACAGCTAAAAAGAATGCTAATGGTGTCCTTAGCTTCTACACAGAACATTTGTTTTTCATAGGACAATGAAGCTTTTCATCTCCTCATGACTCCATAGCTTGTTTGGAAGTCTCATTATCCAGAAAGAATGGCTAAGTCTTCTTAATGGGAAAAATAAATGCAAATATCAGTATGTTGGAGTTTTGAATATGAATTGTTACTATATCAATAACATCCTACTCATGCAGTTCACGTTCAAAGGACGGTTGTTCTTAGTGATGATTGTGTGATAAACTTTTTATGGGAGCTGGAAGTCAGTTCTTTCTCCCCCCACCTTTCTCTCTCTTAATATTTATGCAACTATCCTTGGAAATATGCTTCTGCTTTTAGTTTCAGTTTAAATTATTTATTTTTTAACTGAAAAAGATAGCTAGATAATCAAGTGTAGTGGTATACACTCAGTCTCACACTCTGGGGGCACTGAATCCAATGCCAGTCTAATCTATATAGGGAGTTTCAGGCCAGCTATGGCTACAGGATTTGTCTCTTTTTAACAAAATAATAGCAAACAGCATCAATAAGAACAAAAAAGATCTTTTTATTGATATCTTGAAAACTATGTTGTTGCTTTTTTTCAGTTTAAATTTTTTATTTCATTGATTCAAAAAGCAAGAAACAGAGGTGCTAGATATCATCAGAAAAATACTGTTTGTTAGATACAGCAATGCCATTGTGCATATCCATGGTATTGTACACATGAGCTCACCAGAGCATCAAAATTTCAGCGTAGATTCAGAAGTGGCTCTAGAAGCCCCACCCCTATCTGAGGAGCTACTGTCAGTCAACAGCTGTTGGAAAGGCAAGAATCAGTGATTTCAGGAATTCAGAAACTGAGACACTACCCATTTGATTAAAGATGGTCCCACAGCCCCATACATCCATGCAGCACTAAGAAGAAGCAGATTTTTAATTTGCTTGTTTTCAAGAGTACATGAAGTTGGGAGGCAAATATGGTAGAGGACGAAAGGGGAAGTTTTGAAGTGAAAAAAAATGAGGACAAACTGGATCAAAACATGTATGTGTGTGTATGAAAAGGCATGATAATGGAATAAAACTATCTTAAACTTTCAAATAATCTTACAACGGTAATATCACTTATTGCTATTATATTTTTGCATATGTTCATGTATGAATGGTGTGCAAAAGAATGTCATGTCATGGTGCATGTGTAGGGGTCAGAGAACAACTTTGAGGAGTTGGCCAGGGCAACTGAAGAACTCAATTTTTATTTTACTCAGCTTAATTATTCAAATTTACGTCGAATGAGCACATATCCCTAAAGAAAAATATTGAAGCATTTAGTCCTAAACTTTGTACAGCTTTGCTTATTTGAGTCTTAAAAATACCGTCTGTACTCTCTCCTTGAAAGATTAAGGAAAAGGACAAAACAGCTTTTGAGTAAGAAGAATCTATTTTTAAATGAAAATTTCAGTAAAAGTAAAGAGAAGCCACAATGATCACTAGCCATAAATTAAATAAATAAATAAACCAAGGCTTTTCACAGAATCTCTGTCATTGGTGCACAAATGCATTATTTCTTCTTTTACTATGTAGTAGGCCCATTTGAAGTCAATTAACCCAGTCATGTAAACTGATTCAATTCCTCTGAGATAATAGTAATAAAAATAGCATCTATAATAACCATGAGTATTGGACAACTTCCAGTAATTGCTTCTCAGTATACACCATTATCTATAACAGGATTATATGAAAGAAAATTTGAGACAGTTGAAGTTTTATATACAGTATGGATCATTTTCTTAAAGTTGAACCAACAGAATGATCTGTATTGGTAAGGACATTGCTGGTCAGTTGCTACACTGGTAGGTGACTATCTGGAGGAGACTGGAAATTAACGTTTGTGCACTTCCATCTGTCATGCATTGTGACTGACATATGTGTATTGAGAAAAGAAGTGTGTTATAAAAAGCTACTGTAATTGTCTTTGCATGTGAAATTTTGTTCACCAGAAATATAAGATTTTAATACTCAAGGAGAAACTATCTATTTTCAAGTAATTAAAACACAGAGAATAACAAATCTCCAATATTCTATAAATTGAAAAATGAAGAGAAAGTCAGTTTTGGTCATCAGGCAGAAAGAAAGAAGTATTGTTTAGACATAAAGGGGAATCTTAACAATTTTTAATTTAATTATTTAATAAATCTTTTCATATACTATATTTTGATATTTTCCCATGTCAACTCCTCTAGTATTGCCCCACCTCTATATTCACCCATATTTCTCTCTCTCTTTTTTAAAAGGCAACCCAAAAGAAAAATTGAAACAATAAGACCAAAATATATCAAAATGAAGCAAAAAGCCCACAAACAATAAACATGGAGCCCGTTTTGTGTTGCACAACTACTCTTGGACATAGGGTATGCCCTGAAATGTAATTGATATCCCCAGATCGTGAATATCCTAGTATTCTAAATTTGAACACAAATTTAAGAGAGCCAATATCACAATTTGTCAGAGGAAACAGGATCTGAATAAAAGGCATTACTAAATGATTACAGACATTATTTTGAAAGTATACTTCACCAGGACAGGATGTATAATGGCTATTTTTCCTTACAAAATTAAAAAGTTCATAAAGTATTAACTAAGAAAGTTGTTTTTTCATAAAGACCATGCATATTTTAATATCTGTAGAGAGTATAACTAATGCAACAATCTGTAAATAATAGGAATTGCATCCTGAGTTGTACACACATAGAGATAAGCGCAGATGTATAAATATGCAAATGCCTCCGTTTGTGCCACCATCTTTCAGGATATTATCCTTCATTACTCTAAATGGAAAAAGCATCCTGTCCCTCCTTCACCATAACTCACACTATGAGAAAGAGAGAAAATAAATTGCAAAGGGCTTCCTTATAAGGGCGAGACTGCAACCTGTACTTCCTAATTCTGTTTAGAGCTCATTTTTAAGAACTAGTTACTCATCTAGTTTGAGACACAATGGAGGCTAGGAAATAGACTTGTTCGCATGGCCTTCTAACTAGAAGTGAAAAAGATAGTGGGGTGATGATAGGACTCTCAGGAGATGGTGTTTTGTTGCATGTGATCAAAGGGCATAGCTACGAGGAGTAGAAGTGACTCCCTGTAATTCCAGCACCAGAAAACTAAGGTTCGAGAGTTCAAGACAGACTGACATATATCACATTTCAATGCCTGATTAGGTAACATATGAGACTTGTTTCAAAATTAATATACTGATGAATAAATAAAGAGTAAGTAAATGAATAATATGCAGTGCTACACAATCAGACAATGTCTGTATATTCTCTATATACATTTCATACTTTCCTCACATCTGTTGTTTACTGATATTTCCCTTTAAAATGAATGCTCTTCTATTTTTTTCTCATCTATCATGTCTTTACCTAGTTCGGTGTGTAAAACGAAAGTCTAGTCATAAATTGATTCTTATGTGTATATGTCACAGCTTTGTAAGACATAGTAAATGCTCAGCCATATGCATTATTGAGGTAATTAAGGAAGTAGTGGCAAGCATCCTAGATTTCTGGGAAGCAGCTTGACTCTTAGTACCATCATAACATCACCTGCTGTGCTAAATAGACTCTGAGAAAACAAATGTGTTGGTGGGCAGAGTGAGACTTCAAAGCTAGCTTCACTGTTTAGTGTCCAATACCCAAGCCAGCATCCTTTCTAAGTGTCTCTTTGAAAAAGCAGAACTCTACTTTGGGAAAAAGTTATATGTTTTGCAACTGAGTTTCCAAAATTGAAAATAAAATCTTGAAATATTGCATTAGAATCTATATTACTTTTTCCTAATACTAACAAAAATTTTCTTCCTGAAGGGAATAATTGCACAAAGGAATTTGATAGCTGACTTGAATAAACAAATCTCTCCTGAATAGTTCTTTGCTTTGTGATTCTTTATAATGATGCCACAAAAAACCACTTTTACATTCTGATTCTAAACCTAGGTCATGATGGAGGCTGGCAGAAATCTCCATCATCCCTTCTAATTTTCAATAACTTTGCAAAATCTACTCTCAGCAAATTATCTAGTAACAAATATCCATGTTCTATATAAATAAATAACATTAATGAAATGTTCAAGTTGTAACAATCAGAAGCATAGATGGTTTGTTTTAGTTTTGTTTACTACCTAACACATACCTGAGGATGCTGCTTAGTTCATAGTGATTATGCATAATTGAATGAATATCAGAGACTATACAGGTAAAACATAGTTCACATATAAAATGAGTGGAAAGACTGTCTAAGGCTGAAAAACTTCTTGTAGAATGCACTTGTTAAGGAAACTTGAAGGCCTAGGAGTAAACTTTCAGAAATAGGATAAAGGGATAGGGAGAATGGAATAGAATCAGTACGTTCATTACTAGACAGTTTTACAACAAACTACTGAAAACTTCTACCAGTATCTGAAATGGGAGGAAGTGATATTGGCATCAATTATGTCAGCATGCTTTATGTAAGATGAATAGCTCTCATAGCCAGGGCCTTCTAGAAATTATGAAAGTCTGGCCCGTTCCACTTTCTGAGACTCATGCTATATAGAAAAATGGTGAACATTTATCAACAGGAATAAAAATGAGGTGTATTTACTACATTACACTGAATGAAATAAAATATTTGGAGAGTGCATTCTTAGAAATAGACATACATTGCTTTATGCACCTACTTTATATAAAATAAGAATATTGTTGTGGTAGTTTGAGTGTAATTGGCCCCAATAATCTCCTAGGGAGTGGCACTGTTAGGAGGTGAGGTTTTGTTGGAATGGGTATGGCCTTGTTGGAGGAAATGTGTCACTGTGGGGGCAGGCTTTGATGTTTCCTGTGCTCAGTATAATGCCCAGTGTGTCTCAATATATCACACTTTCAGCTTCAGCACCATATCTGCCTGCATGCCTCCCTGATCCGTCATGATTATAATGAACTGAACCTCAGAAACTGTGAGTACTCAATTAAATGTTTTCTTTATAGTGCTGCCATGGTCATGGTGTCTCTTTACAGCAATGAAAGCCTAACTAAGATAGGCGTTTACATCTGAGGTCTGCTGTGAGTGTGAAGCACACATCAGCTTTTCTCTGGGGGCTTCTTAGCTGTATACCACTCATTTCGAACAACTGAATGCACCTCTCCACCTCTCTGTGTGTTCCCTGATGCTCTGAGAAAATTTAAGAGAACCTCAAATATCTCCCGCTCCCCCCCTCTCTCCCCATTCCTTTCCCTCCCCCTCGCCATCTCCATATCCTTCTCTATATCCACATTCCAGTCCCTGTCCCCTCCCCTCATGCCCCATCTCTTTGTTTAAATCATTTTCTTCATCAGATTTACATAGTTTGCTTCTATAGCAAGTTTCTCTCTATTGCCTTTGAATAAGAGAGAAAAATAAAACACAATATATCCCAAGATGATGTTTGTTTTTTGCCTAGTTTGTTGGAAGATATTTTTCTCCTTAAATCCTTATATTTGTCTAAATACATATTCATATTACTATTTTCAGAAAGAAGTAGAAGGTGAATGGCTTATTGCTACATAATGAAGCAGGGAATGGTGGCTCACAACTGTGTTCCCAACGGGTAGGAGGCAGAGGCAGGAGGATCAGGAGTTCTAGGCCATGCTCAGTTACATATTGAATTTAAAGACATTAAAAAAAAGAAAAATGAAGCAAACTGAGGTGTTATACAATTATACAATTATAACCATGCACATATATATATATGTTATAGTGCATACATATTATCACTCTACAAGCCATGAATACAAATTTAAATGATGAGATAAGAATACAGTTAGTTCATTAGCAAAATCATGTAACTTGTACTGGCTCTTGTATTCTATTCTCATTTTTCACTAATACACTGGTATTGGATTTTAAGATGTTTTATTTATTCTTGTCTTTTGTTGAGTATTTATTCTGGACAACTTTCACATTTTCCAAAATTTCTTCTTAAAAATTGTATGAAAACCTACATGAGACCCAACTTCACTTTTTATGACCTTCTATTAGACAAATAGTTCTAGTCATTTGGCTAAGGGAATTTTTCCACATCCCTTTGACATATGCTTCACATTAATTGTTGATGGATTTAATATACTAATATCTTTTGAAATTACAGAAGTATATCATGCAGCTATCCATAGGGATAAGTTCAAACTTTATTATATTGCATGGATGATTTGTGTATAACATGTTATAATTTATTTTATAAATATGAAAATTTATATGCATGACTTTTTTGTCTGGATATATATATATATATATATATATANCATGCATACATACACACACACTTTGGAAAGTCTATAAAACTGAATGCAGAACTATTTCCACTGCTAATCTTTACAAAAGGGGCAGGCTTGTATCCTGAATAAAGTTTCCCATAAACTGCTGTTTATTTTGCTGTTTTAATAAACAGTTTATAATAAATTCTAGAAGAGATAAAACTATTTCCATCTGGGAGACAGACACAATGTAAGATATAATTAAATTGCGCTTTTTTGCTCATTTGCTCAGCAAGTTTTAGTGGAACTATTTGATCTGAGCAGACGTCTTTGGATTTTCCAAAGGAATGATGTCACTCTTATGAAATAGTGAATGAAACTAGTCACTAAGAGTTGAGCAAAAATTAAAAACTCAATGCCATTTCTCTATATAAAAATATACCTTTGTGGGCTGGAGAGATGGCTCAGTGGTTAAGGCATTGCCTGTTCTTCCAAAGGTCCTGAGTTCAATTCCCGGCAACCACCTGGTGGCTCACAACCA
>LOJH01017647.1:1123-11858 GCA_001685095.1 Ellobius talpinus
TCTCTCTCTCTCTCTCTCTCTCTCTCTCTCTCTCTGTGTGTGTGTGTTTGTGTAAAATGAAGAGATTCTGAGGAAGTTCGGTATCTCAGCCTTCTCCAAGGGAACGCTGTCATTGTCCCATTTTGTTTGAGGTATAAGGAAGAGGGAGACTAGAATGGGTTAAACGTAAAAACAACATATACCCTTATTCTCCTGCTTGCCTCAGCTAGCACCCTCAGCTAGTACCCTCAGCTAGCACCCTCGGCCTGTACCCTCGTCTGACACCCTCGGCCACACCCTCAACCGGCACCCTCGGGCCAGCACCCTCTTCCTTTCATTTTAAGAAGACAGACACTGGGGCTCAGGAGATGGATCAGTGTTCTTCCAGGAGATCTGAGTTCGTTCCCTGCACCTACATCAGGTGACTCATATTGTCTGTACCTCTGGCTTTAGGGGATCCAATGCTTCTGTCCTCTCTGGTGCCTGCATGCACATGCACATACCCCCACACAGACATACACGTGTAAGATTAAAAACGGAACACCCAGACACTTGTCAGAAAGCCGCTCTCACCATTTCAATATCACATGTGTCAAAACTGCTTGCTGCAGGGGCTGGAGAGATGGCTCAGCGGTTATGAGCACTTGTTGCTGCCTGGCCTTTAATCCCAGCATTTGGGAGGCGGAGGCAGGCGGGTCCCTGGGAGTTCAAGGCCAACCTGGTCTACAAGAGCTAGTTCCAGAACAGCTAGGACTGTTACACAGGGAAACCCTGTCTCAAAAAAAAAAAAAGCACTTGTTGCTTTTGCAGAGGACCTGGGTCTGGCTTACAATCATCCTTAACTCCAGTCAGTTTTGGGGAGCTGATGCCCTCTTCTGAGTTCCATGGCTATCAGGAAAATGTGCACATATATACTATACATGGCATACAAAACACTCACAGACATAAAGTAAGATAAATAAATGTAAATAAAATGCTTGTCTAAAATTAGGACAACTAAATCCACCAGTGACGGAAGGACCGGACTTCCACTGCTATTCCACCTATAACCACTGTAAAATACTGTGGCTTAGGCTGTCTCTCTGAAGTGCTTGCTCAGTCTGGGTCTACCGTCATTTTAAACCTGAGTTTTCCAACAGTCTGAGTGGTCCTTGCTTTCTCACTGATTTCTATAAGAGTGTGAGCGATTTCCCTGAGGTTGGAGTGACAGACGGCTGTGAGCTGTCAGATGGGTGCTCGGAACCTGGGTCCTCTGAAAGAGCATAAGATGCTTTTAACCTTTGAGCAATCATCAGAGGGAGGCATTTTTGGAAAGCACTGTTCCCGCTGTGTGTCTTACAGGGTAGAAGGGCTTGCATTGGTGCATGCTTCCAGTGTTTGTTAAGAGAACAAAAGAGGAAACAGAAAAGATGCCCTGCTTCGCGTCCACTCTCTTAGCACTGAGGAGAGGAAGTGGCAAACAGCCACTTAGCTCTCCAGAGCTTCCCACGAGCATAGAAGGAATTCCAGTCCAAACCTCACTCTTGTCCAGCTTCCACCACAGTGTTCCAGGGCATCTATTATCCTGCTGGGCTCTACAACATCTGGGTGGAGCCCCAGAAGGGAAAACAAGAGAACTCGGTCATTGACAATAAGTTCCGGTGAGCACACCGTGTGCTGCCCAGAGGATGTCACCGTCACGTTTTAGTCCTCACAGGAGGAGGGAGCCTTCTCAGGGATGTCCATTCCAGGACTCCAGCTTCCATCTGACACAGAGCCTAGAGTGAAAGACTTAAAACTGGGAGCCCGCTACTGTAACTGCTTCTGAAAGAGTAGGGGCTTTTGGGAAACAGGCATTGGAGTTGAGTGTGGGAACTGGTGTGGGGTAGGTAAGCTTGCCACCAGGCTGCCAGATCCCAGCTTTCTGGCCCCATTCTGAGCTCACAACTCAGTGATGATACTCCGCATGACAGCTGGGCTTGCTCTGAATCTGTCTAGCTTGTAATAGGCTACGCAGATCTTAAGACAGGGAGAAAGAAGATCAAAGAAAAATATGCTTATCATAGGCCCTAGCTACACTCTAAATCACCATGCTATTTCAGTCAAGCTAGAAAATGGATCCCTGGGACAGCATTAGAACTGACAGCCAAGACTGGAGTAAGTAGGCTAAGCCAGCAAGATACTTTTTATATTAGTGTCATCCTGATCATCAAAGCAAATAGTATTGATTGCCCAGCTTAATTGAGAGCTTCTACAGAGTTTCTGGTCTAGTTCGGGTGACAGGAATGGTGGATGCATAAAGAAATACGAGGGCTGGATGTAGCTCAGTTAGTTGGTACAGTGTTTGCCTAACATACATGAAGCCCTGGGGGTCCATTCTCAGTACCGCATAAGCCAGACCAGTACCGCATAAGCCAGACGTGGTGGTGCCTGCCCACAATTCCAGCACTGGATAATCAGAGGCAGGAGGGTTAAAAGTTCAAGGTCATCCTCTGGAACAAAGCAAGTTCAAGGCCAGTCTGGGGTGATGGAGATGAGGTCACAAGCCTAGGCATGGAGTATGGCAGAGGGAAGGAAAGACGTGGAAGCGGAATGCTATGTTATGTGCTGGGGAAGAGTGAACGGAGCAGTTCAGCTGGAAGAGTTTATGTGAAGGAATGGTAAACGGTAAAGCAGCATAAGTGGTTTACAGTCTTACTAACACTCTGAGTTTTGTCTTCTGGATAGCAGTGGGCTGACCAAAATGTCAGGGTAGAGGAAGGGTGGGGTGGAAAGGCGGGTGTGGCGGGGAGCTCAGTAAGGAGAGGTTGTACTTGGAGATGATTTGGGGCAGCAGCAGACTGTGGGGAAAGTGAGGAAGCAACTGAACCAAGAGATTCTGGCAGACAGACAGCACTTGGTAACCACTGAGATGTGAGGAAGGTCGGCAAAGCAAAAGAGAAGGACGGAGAGCCCTGATGGCTCTCCGGCTTCCAACTTGGGTATCGCAAAATGGCCACGTTCCTTATAAAACTATACCATCAATTTCTCCCATTCTCCTCTTTCCGGCTGTCCCCGAGACTAAGGAAAATGGCTTCGAGGAAAACTGGCTCCTGCCATATGGCCCAGCTGGTCCAACAATGGTAACGAGAACCAGATGGCGTGTAACTGGGACAGGCTTGTACAGTGGAGCAGAGGCAAGCTGGAACGGACCCTCCTACAGTGGATGGCTCATGACAGAATTCTAGCCTTGGGTACCCAAGAAAAACACAATCATTTAGTGTGTCCACTCCCCTCTACAGATAAGGGAGCCCAGGTGTCTCAATAGAGTGTTTTCTCCAAGGTCACATGGTTAGAGTAGCAAACAAGGACTAGAAGTTGACTTGTTTCTAAATATGCCAGTACTCCTTATTTCTCTACTGGCACTAAGTGGTGGTTGGGATATGCATACACATGTCTGCTTGAGACATGAGCCCCCTCTACCCCCACCCCCAGCCCTCTTTAGACAAGATCTCATTTAACCCAGGCTGACCTTATTTATCCTAGGCTGACCTCAAACTCCCTAGCTGAGGGTGAACTTGAACTTCTGATCTTGTCTCTATCTCCCAAGTGCTAGAATCACAGGTAGGTACCACCATGCCCCGTGTGTGTGGTACTGAGGAGCAAACCCAGGGCTCTGTGCATTCTAGGCAAGCATTCTTCCAACTGAGCTACATCCTCAGCCCAGAAATAAGACCTCTCTTGAAATATCTTCTCTATGGAGTTACCATAAGATGTATTTTATCTATTTCCCAGATAATTAAATTGGGGAAAGGTGGGTTTTTTGCTTAAAATCCCATATTTATATATGACTTATGATAATAGGCTCATGGCTTCATTTCTCCCCGGACCATCTTGAAATTTATTTGGGGTAAACTGTCTTTGTTGCAGACTGAGATTTGTCATTCTCCCCAGCCACTTGCCTTCATCGCCCTGAGAAGACATGGAACAGATCTGACACCTTTTTCGTTTGAAACAAATTTATTAAAATTTATAATTTGTAAGCTGGCTGGGCTGAGGGAGGAACAGAAGAAAGAGAAAACAGGAAATATATAATATTTAGAACTCAATAAATATTTAAGCGGAAGCAAGAGGCAAGCCATGGATAAAAAAGAGAAGAATGGCCTTGACTAGAAGGGGCAAGTGTTCCATGAATAAAAAACAGGAAGAAATTATATTCTGCTCACCTACCAGGGTAGTTCTTAGGAATTCCCCTTGCCCTCCTCAATGGGCTGGTCCCAGGAAGGCCTTGAACAACATTGACTCTTCAGTCTCAACAGGCTGTGACTAACTGGAAAAACTCACCGGGACTGGGTTTTCTGGTCAAAACCCTTATGCCAGTCTCAGAGGTCATTATACAGCTTATCAACATCCATTGCACAACTTTAAACAGCTACATGTTAGAAACCACAGAGAAGACAAGAGAGACTCCTCTCGCCTCCAGGGAAACCCACAGTCCACTTCGGACATTATCCTTGTTCGCTAATTCCTCCTCTGAAGGGAGCCATCTGGCAATGTTTCTATCTGTCCCCAGGGTCTATATGGCTCCGGGACACCATTCAGAGTTTTGTTACTCACAGTACTCCAGAGGCCTGGGGATGGCATAAGCAGAGTACCTAAAGTCCTTCATTCTCTGAGCTAGGACAAGTGAATGAACCCCAAAGAGGAGACATTGGCATATGGGGCCCTTTGCAGGACAAGAGGTCTATTTGTTTGTTGTTCTAGGAAACCAACAAGAGGAAACCTATTCGAACATGAACAGAAAAAAATAGCCTGCCTCAAAAGGGAATGACTGCCAAGCCAGTAAGAGAAGGCTGAAACAGTCTGTGAGGGAAGAGAGGAGCTAGGATCCCCAAAGATAGCAGGCAGGGCTGGAAGGCCGTGGACCAACACAAGAGCTATGACCACCCCTAGCAAATTAGTCAATTACTGAGCATAGGTGTCCACCCCACCTGCTGAAGGTTGAGCAGGCAACGAGCAGGGTTCTCATTTTAGAAGGAAATGGAGGTAAACAAAGAATGTCTGAGGCCACTGAATTCCTGGAGTGTGTGTGTGTGTGTGTGTCTGTGTGTGTCTGTGTGTCTTTATGTATATGTGTGTGTCCATCTGTGTCTGTGTGTGTCTCTGTATGTATGTGTGTTTCTGTGTGTATGTGTGTGTCTGTTTGTGTGTGTCTCTGTGTGTCTTTGTGTATATGTGTGTGTGTCCATCTGTGTCTGTGTGTGTCTCTATGTGTGTGTGTCTCTGCGTGTATGTGTGTGTGTCTGTTTGTGTTTGTGTCTGTGTGTCTGTCACTGTCTCTGTGTATATCTGTGTGTGTGTCTGTGTGTCTGTGTGTCTGTATATATCTCTGTATGCCTGTCTACAGTGTGTGTGGCCGTGTGCGGTTGATGCAGGAGTCTGTTGTCTGCATCTTGACTTCACAGGACATGCTCTGTTTCTGCTGTTGCCGTTGCAATTGCTAGAATATCCTGAAATCTCTGTGCTGATTTATGAGAAATTCTGGCAGTTTTCAGTTTCTGAACTTTTGCTCTTATGACCTCCATTTCTCAGACCCATTTGCCAGTTCTCTACTGAGGAGACAGCTATTCATGCTAAGACAGTTTAGGCAAAATGAGATATCATGTAAGCAAGCTATCAGTATAACGTCTGCAAAGCTATAAAAATACAGTCAGCTGCAGGGCAATGGCTTGTCCACTGGTAGGCTTCATACCGAGTGATACTTCATTCCAACATCGAGGGATGGGACACACTGGTTTGGTACTGATGCAGCTCCATCCCTGAGCAAACCCAGGACATAGTGCATCAGATGCAGAGACATCAGACTTGCACTTTGCCAGTACTGTGACGGTAGTAGTTCACCATATATTATTCAGAGGACACCAAGTTATCCCATGGAGCGTTCTAGAAGGAAGTTCCATCTTGACCTGGCTTGGTGGTAGAGCACTTGCCTAACACTGCCCTGGACTGAGATTGATTCCAAGCACAACCACCCTCAAATAAAATCCATCTACAGACAGAGCGTCCTGAACCCCTAAGTACAAAACCAGAAGCAGGCTCCAACATGCAGGGAAGGAAGAGAGGCAAAGAAACATGGCTTGGCTGAGGAGTTGGAACGTCTCTGAAAGAAAACAAGCAGAGCCTGATGTCTGTGCCCTTTACTGGGCAGCAGCCTTCTTCTGAGATGGCTAGCTCGTTTGCCTGCATTCTTCAGAAGAGGAATGGCCTTTAAGCCGGTGTTCATACCCGTGATCCCAGCACTGCGGAAGCTGGTGTAGAAAGATTTGTGATGCAGAGGCCAACCTGGGCTACTTAGTGAGGCCTGAGACCACCTGGACTACAGTCCAGCAAAAGAAAAATAGAAATAGTCTTTAGATCTATGTCAGTGACTGGAGATGGGCTAGAATTGTCCTAAAGGTGAAACTAGTGGTCTGGGTTGTGGTGGATGAATGTCCGTTTTGAGTGTTTCTGATTCAAAGTTTGATTTTATAGAGCCCTTCCTTAAAGTTTTCCACCTTGTAAGACACACTAACGAAATTCTGTTTTCTCTGATCCATTTCCTTCTTCTTCAGTTCTAATGCACTTGACTCTTTCCAAGTCCTTAAGATAAGAGTTATAAATTAATCTCTGGGATTTCCACCAGTAATTTCTGGGGTCATAGCGTTTTTTAAGGAGACACTCTATAAAAGGCGTGAAATCAAAGAAGCATGATAACCGCCAAAACTGACCTTTGATTTTGCCGCTGGGTGATGTAAGACACTAGGCAAGAAGTGGTTTGAGGAGACAGCAAACCACCATCCTGATGATAGGTGAGGATTCCTCTTACCTCCAGTGACACCTTTCAAAAAGTCAGTCTTTTGCTATTTTGATCCCCCCAAAATTAATGTTGCTTAATCACCCTAAATACAAAAGGTGAGTCCAAATGATCCTACAATGGATTGGGTAGAAGGTAAGGGAGGAATCAAAACATGCTAAGTAAATCACTAAGGGAGAGACTCTTTTAATTAGACCTACTTAGAAGAGCAATTCAGACCCACTGGGGGTCAAGCATGCGCAAGGCTTGGCATTGCACCTTCCAGGGCTAAACCAGGCTGGCAAACTGAAGCTGGGAAGTGGGGAGAGGATAGCTTTGCCTAGTCAGTTGATATTGCCTCAACTGCTCCCTGTCATCCTATAGTTTCCTTGTTGCATCTGGCTGGAGTCACAGGGTGTTCCCTGCTGAGCCTGAGTGTCTCCTCTAAGTCACTCCAGCTGCTCAAAAGCCTTCCCTCTGGGCCTTTCCCATGAGCAAATTCTGACAGGAGGATATAAAAGAGCAACTCGGCTAAGCAGAGCAGTTCTCTAGCTGCCACGGGAGGCCAAGACACATGGCAGGTAAGATGCGTTAACCTTTCCTGGTTCCTACAAAGATGATGAAATTTCCTCAGGCCTGGAGAACATTTAGTCCTCAATTTGGACCTGTCTTCCTTGGGCATTTTCTGGTGCCAGATTTAGCGACCGATTGGCAGCATCTCCCTGTGGGTGGTAGGGGGTGACTAAATCCACTGTGGGGCAAGAAGCCTTTTCTGCACCAAAAACCAGGCAGAGTCATAAACTGGCAGATCTGGAAGGTTCCATGAACCTTTCTCATCTGCGCTGTTTAGAAATGGAGGCCCAAGACAGGTGTCCGGGGTCACTTAGAGAGTTGGGGGACAGTTACTGAATGTGGTGTCTCTGGACAAACATGAAATGTAGCTCTCTCCTCTGTAGCAAAACGATGCAGTGTTTCGGGGAGTTGGGGGGTCTTCTCTAAGCCAGTGCTCTCGGATCTTTATCTTCATGCCTGCTGGCTGCAGCAGATCTGACTATCTGGTCAGCCCTGTTTAGTTCCCAGTGTTTTAAATATGCTGAGGTCCTCTGGGTCTCAAACAGGTACCTGAACTGTAACAGTACAAGATGGGCCTCATCTGGGGAGGACCGGGGAGGGGTGAATTGTGTTGCTTTATATGTAACTGACCATATTCAGCACATACCCAGTGGGGCAAAAGATTATTTCTGCTGCAGAGGGCTTTCTAAGAGCCACTGAGATATAGAAGGAAAATAAACTCAACCTCAAACTCAGTTTCTCTTACTGGCCTGTCACAGCCTGCTTCAGACATGAGGTCTGGGAGAATTCCCCACCCACCAGCAAGTAGCTGGATGCCAGCTGGGTGTTCCTAATCCCATTCAGTTCTGACAGTCTCTACCTGGAGATAGCCTCCGATCTCACAGGCAGAGAGCTCGGTCCCAGAGACCAAACCCTGATTCCCGATGCCAGTCACAAGCTCCAGGTAGCTCTGCCTGTGCTTCAGGTAGAGTTTCCAAATTTGATCAGCTTGATGGAGGTGCTCAGTCACTCAGGGGAACACTTGTGCTGGTTACGTCAAAGGACACAGATGAAAGTGAGCACAGGGCAGGTAAGTATGTGGGAAGGCGCCTGGAGCATTTCTGCTCTCTCTGGGAACACCATCTTCCGCAACTTCCATGTACGGCCAACCATCCGGAAGCCCTCTGGAGTTCTGTGAAGACTTTTTGGCATGAGCACTCTAGAAGCCCAGACAGCCACCTAGACCTACTGCTAATAGGCTGAGCGGGGAATCCCAGCAAGGCTTGTCTGTTGAGATTCTTCCTAGCTTCTCTGAGCAGCATTCCTTCCTTCCTCCTCCCAGACACCGGGCAGGACCCCTTCTGAAATCGGAGGGTTATGGTTCATTATCAGATGACGTAGTTCTGAGAATTTCATGGTCAGCACCAATACAGAAAGTTGGCTGGGGTAGAGGAGACTAGAGAGTTTCTGGGATGTTCCTCAGGAAAAAGAAATCACAGCTTCTATATCTTAATTTAGAGAGGGAGTTATGAGCCAGGAACTACTGTAAATGAAAATCGTGTGTGTGTGCGCGCGCGTGCGCGTGTGTGTGTGTGTGTGTGTGTGCGTGTGTGTGTGCGTGCCTGTGTGATCACATATCACATGAGATATATAATATATGAAACATAGAGATATATATCATCTGCCATAATATTGCAACTTTTGCCTCTGCTCTCCCCTCTTTATTCTGGAGCTGTCTGAAAGGCAAGCAGTGTTCCTCCTAGAGATGGGTTTATTGGTTTTCTGGTTGTCTCACTCCACCATCAACCTCCACAAGCTCTTTCCATTGGTGGAAATGAACTCTAACAATTCCTTCCCTCTCAGTCTTCCAACCTCCTTGGCGACTTGTAAATCAGAGAGTCAGACTCTGGAAAGTCAGAGTACTCCGTGCAGTGTGGTCTTCAGGGCAGAACTACTGCCTGTGACCTTGCTGGAGGTGTAGACTCAGGGTCTCCTTCTGCCACCTTCTAAGCCAGAGTCTGTGCTTTTCCAAGCGCCCTACTGTAGTATGTGATTCTTATACACAGTGCAGTATGAGAACTTGGCAAAGAGACTCAGCGCTCTGACCCCGTGCAACCTCCAGATGCTCAACTCCTTCACTCTGTCACATACTCAGTGTGTGTTCGGTGCTATTCTGTGCCGATGCTACGCTTAGACATACGAGAACACAAAAGGACGAAGTAAGGCATTGGCTTCCAGGAACTCGTGGTCTCCTATGGAAACAGACATGAAAAGATTTGAGTAAAATACTGAGGTGGGACAGGATGGAAACGACCTAACTTTTCCCAGAGGAATCAAGTTCACCAAGAAGGGAACATCTGGCTGGGGTGTTGAGAGCTCATAGGTGTGCAGGAGGCAGAGACATTGCTTGAGTAGAGGCATGAGGTTGTGTTGGTCTCCCCCTCACACACACACACCCATTGAGCGGGGGGGGAAGAGGCTGTGGGTATCTCTTCAGAGCATGCTGAGTCTCAGGGGAAGATGGAGACTGAGGGGTTTGGGACATGCCTAAACTCAACGCGGGACCTTAAGTAGCACAGAAACCCAATACTCTAGATGCTTTATCCAGGCTGTGTTTGGCTACAGAGAGCCTTTCCAGGCTATCTGTACACCTGGTTTCCAGTGTCACAACCCCATATTTGCCTGGTTCTGCTTTTAGCCCCACACCGTTCCTTCATGCCAGTTGGGAACCTTAGCCATGACATGGAAAATAATTCAGCTTTGGCCTTAAATTTTTTCTTCCTCTTCCTAGTGATGAGAGTATTCGTGTGTCTCAAGAGAAATGAGTAGCAACGGTTCCTAATCAGATATGATGATTGAAAAGAAGAGGAAATGAGAGGGTGGGTGTTGGGTGGGTTTGAGAGACTTTACGAGGTTTTGAAAAGTTTACAACAAAACTTTCTAGAACCTTGTTGCAAGCTCAGCATCTCTGCACTGTGTGGTTTACATGGTTATGGTGGAGATATTTGTGCTGTTTTTGTAAACACTTAAAAACAGAACCACCTCAGTGATATTGTAAAACCATATTTGCTTGACTCAACGGTCGCTGTGAGAATCCTATAGTCACAAAGGAGCGGTAACAGAAAGATGTGGGGCACACACCTGTAATCCTAGTGCTCAGGCTGAGACATGAGTTCAAGGACAGCCTGGGCTACGTACTAAGGCTTGAAACAAAGGAAGGAACAGCAGAGGGCTATAAAGTCACAGAACCTTTTCCTACTTGGGGTCAGACAAAGGAAGAACAAGAACCCACTGAGGAATCGAGTTATTGGAAATTTTGTCTTGGGGCAGGGGCTATAGTTCAGTGATAAAACACTTGACTAGCATGGGCAAAGCCTTAGTTCAGCCCCCAGCACCACACACACACACACACAC
>LOJH01017649.1:0-21878 GCA_001685095.1 Ellobius talpinus
GCTTACTCAAGGCATGGAGTAACTCAGTTCCCAAGACAAATGATGTACCATGGCTTTCTCAAGGCATGGAGTAACTCAATTCCCAAGACAAATGATGTACCATGGCCTACTCAAGGCATGGAGTAACTTAGTTCCCAAGACAAATGATGTACCATGGCTTACTCAAGGCATGGAGTAACTCAATTACCAAGACAAATGATGTACCATGGCTTACTCAAGGCATGGAATAACTCAATTCCCAAGATAAATGATGTACCATGGCTTACTCAAGGCATGGAGTAACTCAATTCCCAAGACAAATGATGTACCATGACTTACTCAAGACATGGAGTAACTCAATTCCCAAGATAAAAGATGTACCATGGCTTACTCAGGGCATGGAGTAACTCAACGTCTCATACACTGCTGTTAGCAATCAACTGATACAATCTGTTTGTAAACCTTTACCTACCAAAGTTAAATACAAACTGCAGCTCCAGTCTTGAATTCACAACATAAGTGCATTTCCTCTAAAGAGTGTGTCAGATATGATGAGGCAAGTGCTATTATTCATAAAAGCTAAAATCCAAAAACAATCAAAATGCCAACAATCTAGAAATTTGATCTAGGTAAAATTTTGCATATTATCAAGTAATTTAATGTGTGTGTGTGTGTGTGTGTAGCTTCTAAAAATAGCAGTGTGGATTAACTAATATTTACATTCAAAAACACCAGGACAAATATACCAAACACACTGTATGCTAAAGAAGCCAGACAATAAAAGAGCACATATCATATAATTCATACTATAGGAAATGCAAGTACTGATCTATGTGATAGGATTCAGCATATGATTAGTACTGAGCAGGGTACAGATACAGAGACAAACGACAGCTCTCCAGGATGCTGGAAATGTTATCTTCCTTTTATGGTAATTATATGGAAATCTATCTATTCAAAGTTTATCAAGATGATGTAACCTTAACATTCGTGCACTTTACATGCAATTAACAAAATTTTAAGGGTGCTCAATCTCAGTTGAAGTGACATAAATATAAACATAAGTTACCATTACTTTTACATTCGGTTGAAAAATATACTAAAGCTGTTTAATATATTCTACTAATGAAGCTGGAGTGAGCACAAATTAACTTGGTTATTAGGGACAGAGGGTGTTGGAATCCACATAAAAACAGACATTTGCACTTTGGGAGTCTCCCTTCTGAAATTCTACACACATGCCTGCGTGTGTATATGAAGCCACATATATACAAGAGTATCTTAATACAATTATTTGAAATGTCAAAAGTTAAAGAATGATCTAAGTAAGTGTTTACCAGTAGGAGTGGTAAGGACATGATTGAAAATTCAGGGAGAGGAGAGAAATAAGGCACCATATGTTTTTGCCTCACATACAGAATCTATATTCAAATGTGTACATGTGGCAAGGGGATGAAAGCCAATGGGGCACTGCTCACAGAAATGATGGGGATGGGGCAAAGAGGGGAAGAAGTGATAGGAGAGTGTATTAGAGGAGAAGCTACAAGAAACATACAGCCATGCATGTGTATGAAAGTATCATGATAAACACATCTTGCATACTACCTTGAAAATGCTAATAAAAATAGAAAACAAAGAAAAATATCTTATACCCTTGATGGAAGATACAGAAATGTAAGAAGACAGAAGGACAGTTATATACCAGTATCATATGCTGGATGGAATAGTGTGTACCTGCAAAAGTGAGAAGTCAAAAAACCAAGGGAGAAATGTGCCGCGTACTAACATGGAAAGATATCTAGGATACCTGATAACATGTGCCAGTAGAGAAAGCTAGCTGTAGAATTTGATGTTTTCGGTTTTAGGAAAGCAGTAAATGGGGATATATGTTCACATCTTCTTCTGTGAACATAAAATACTGGGTGGGCAAAACAGAAACTAATATATATATATATATATATATTCTTCGGATAAAGGGAAAGAGAAACAAAATCAGTGAGACAAGGTTAAAGGAAGATTTCTCAGTCTATACTACTGAGAAATAATTTTGATCTTTGAACCATTTAAATGTTTCAAAGTGCACCTACTGGAACTGACCTAGGGGGAAATGATGGTTTGTCTTAACTGAGAAACATACTAATCCTCCTTGTGTATTTGTAAAGATGGTCAAAGCATTCTGTCTACGTGGTTATTCAAATAATATAGTACAGTGGTCAAATCTGAGAAGAGATCAAGAGACAAGGATAGAGTGATGAGGAGGGCCAGAGATGCATGTGCATATGCTTTATTGAAAATATCACACACATATGATACAAGCCACACTGTGACCTTGGTCTTCTGTCCTGAATTGTTAAAAAAATAAAATAAAATAAACGTATTTCTATTGTTTAAGCCACAAGATAATAATCATAGTGAAAATAATAACAGAAGAGACAAAGGCAGGATAAACATAAATGTACACACTCTCCGCGGGTAACAAAGACTCTCCTGAGAAAGACTGTATTTGCAACATGATGGAGGTGAAAAGACCAGAAGGTGAGGAGCACGAGGAATTAGTATTAACAGTTTGGAAATGGCAGAGGGCAAAAATGTTTTAAATATGGGCAGAAAGGGAAAAAGCACAATCAACCAAGTCTTACTTTTTTGATATAGAGGATAGTTCCAGCCTCTGAGAACAAAAGATCTTTTAAACTCAAAGAATTTCATTGTTTTCTCTGTGGACAAACAATACAAGGAAGAAAGAAACATCTTAAAAATTGGCTCATCAAGAAGTCCTAATAGAACCACCAGGGTGTCCCTAAGCCTTGAATACTGGCTGAGAACAGAGCAAATGGAGGCCCCATGAGTGCCCTCCACCAGTAAATGGTGGAGCGTGAAATGTCGAACTTCATGCCAGGCCAACAATTCATAACCAAGCCAGAAATCTATTGTTCTTGCACAAGCTGTAGGCTGGAGCATAGTTTCCAAATTGGAAATGCAACTGAGTTACTATGACGCCCTCAAAGACAATATTTTGTACATATTTCATGATCTCTTTTTATGGAAAAGCACAAGGTCTAATCACATATGCCTTTTCTCCTCCTCATTGGCCTTTTGGGGTTCAGTGTGTGTGGAAGAGTTTTCTTAGACCTTTCTCACTATTCAACTCAGCCAAATCCCTTCGAAAAACAGCTGCTATACAGCGGGTCTCCAAGCAACCCATGTCCTTGGGATCATCCAAAACATTCTGTCATAGGACATGTTTTCTCTCCTCCTGAAAGCACACAAGGCTCCAGTGGAGGCTCAGCTTCTTTAATCACACCCACCCTCTCAAGATTCCTTCCGCCACTGAGTACAGATGAAGACAACAGGCTATAAATAAACATGTCATTTTACAGTCACTACTTTTCCCATTTCAACCTAGTTGACCCTTACAGATGTACTCGGTATGATGTTTCTGGTTAGAGAGATGAGGATGGTTGAGACTCTGGGATGTAAATGCCTAACCAAATATTCCATAGCTCCTAAGTGGCTGAACCTGCACTCTAGGCTTTTGACACTGTTCCAATGCCAGATGCCTGAGAAGCTCAAACCAAGAACCATAACTTTAGGGACTTATTCTCCTTACTATAATTTCACATTCTTTATGAGTCTGTCTGTGGTATCCCACATCTGCAGATACACCAGAAACCAATCTCTTGCTCTTCATCTGTCTGTCCCAGACCTAAATATCTACCATCTGAAGTTACTACCCCGGCTAAGGAATAGGACCTCCCCACATGGGCCAGTTTTCCCAGTGCTGTTCCTTGGAAATACCCTGGAAACAAGCTAAAAATATTGAAACTCCTGGGCATCCCCCAGATCCTTTTTAGGAATTTGCATTTTTAGCAAACTCTCCTAGACTGTTACCAGCTTTAGGGTTGAAAGACATTGCTCTCAGCAAGGAGAAATTGGCAGTATTGTGGGCCCAAGACCAGAATCATTTTTTTCAAAGCTACTTTAAGAACATCAATTAAAAGCCATGTTTAACATGAGCTGAGGCAGAAAGAGACCAACCAGGTGTAGTAATTCAGGTCTACAATCCCAGTCTCTGGGAGACCAGGGTTTGCCACCAGTTTCAGAGGCTGGAGAAGAGACCCTGGAAGGAGGGGAAAAGAGGGGAGAGGAGGCTACAGGTATCTGATATCATTACAGTGATCTGGGCTGGCTTGAGAGTTAGGGTGAGAATGAAGGATAAATGTGTATGGAAATAAAAACAGCTAAGGAGCTTTGCACAAACCATTATAATATCTTTGTTTTCCCATAATGCTTTCGTCTTCATTTCAGCCGAACTCCATTAGCCTTGCTAAGAGGCCAGGTTAATTCTGGGAGCGTATGTCGTCAGCTCCACAGCTCAGCTCCTCTGTGCATGCTGCACTTCATGCAAGGAGGTTTAACCACCGTGGCTCCTGGTGGAGTGCTTAAGTAGTCTCCTGTAACCAAAACGGAGTTCCTCTGCTAAGTTCATCTATGTTACAAGAGAAGATGGTGAGCGTCCAATTCTCATGTCCAAAGCATCTCACAGCGTCAGTTCCAACACTACAACCCTCCATGTTTTTCCTGTGTGCTCAAGTTGATGAGAGCTTCACTTCCCAAATATTCCATGTGGCCCACATTTTATTCTCCAGGAACTAAAGCAAAATGTGTTACCTTGGAAGGATGGTCTGTCTCTTTGCTCTCACTTCCACTCCCTCACTCTCCCTCTCCCTCTCCTCTCTCTCCCACTCTGTCTCCATTCTTTTATTCTTTCTCTCTCTCCATCCCTCCCTCATATGGAGATAGCACAATGACATTGAAATCACGCTCATCAGTTACACTGGAATGTCTTAAATGTTAAACTTCACACTTGGCGCTCATTATCATCCCAGACTCAGAATGCCTGGTCTCCTGTTCCCCTCTTACACTGACCACAAGGGGACCTGGAGTATTTCAACTCTCCCTTCGACAACTCAGCTTCTTCTTCATCTATAAAATGAGAGGGCTAGACTGATTAGTAACCACAGGGCACTCCACACCCCAACACACACACACAAATATTCTACATCCTTAAACTGACACCTTTGGATCCTATCCTGCAACACAAAGGTTAAAAATCTCCAGATCCAAGTTATGAATTGGTCTCTTTGAGTTTGGAACATTGAAAGTGTTTCTTTACTTCCATTACAAGACAGCTATAACAAAGTTAGTTTAAGCCCCTTAACTGGCTTAACTTCTTCAATCAGGTCTAGCAAAATGAGATAAGGAGGTGGAATGTTAATGAGCTAAGCTGTGCTTTCAGTTTCTGGTCACAGCACAGCAATGGCACATGGCTTTATTCCCCACAGTGTCGGTTTCCCATCACCTTCCTCCTCCTTCCTTTACATTTACACACTGATGCCAGAGACACATATGGCACCACGTTGGCAGCAGTAAGAGGAATTATACATGTTCCTGCCTTCCTAGAGCTAGCTGGGAAGAGTAATTGATCTGAATAGTCCAATATAGCCCAACACACGCTTTTCATGAAGTTAAAAGCAGCAAATGCTCTTGGGGGAGTTGTATATTTATTTTGGATGTTTTAATCTTCAAAGAATTGGTAATAAACAGATATATGTACAAAGATCCATAACCTGTTATCTATAGTTCCAAAAGGTCTATTCCATTTTCCAGTTATTGTCTCTCAGTTCTAGATCCATTCACTCATTCTCTCACTTGGTAAATATTATAAAATGAACATCTACTGTATTTTAGGAGCTGAGCCTGGAGCAAGGAACTATCCAGACAGTGATATGGACAGAGTTCCTGTCCTTATGATGCATAAAGGCTTGTGAGTTGGACGTGTTTGTTTTCCTTGGTAATATGCACTGAATCCATGTGCATATTGAATAAATGTTCTACCACTGATCTACATCCCCATCTGGGTGTGATTCAATAATCAAATATCTATGGACATAAAATGCAATATATTATACATAATGTTTCACATCATAAAGAGGCTTCTAGAAAAAACTTCAGAAGCTACATGTATTCAAGTTGTAACAGTAAGAATGCTAGGAGCTAGAATTATGGGAGCTTTCTCTTGATAAC
Source organism: Ellobius talpinus (assembly GCA_001685095.1). Taxonomy (NCBI): domain Eukaryota; kingdom Metazoa; phylum Chordata; class Mammalia; order Rodentia; family Cricetidae; genus Ellobius; species Ellobius talpinus. Next base: position 6,064 of record LOJH01017649.1, read on the forward strand.
ATTTTGCATATGCTATGTTTTACAAGCACTATACTTTTGCACTAAAGGAGAAAAAAGCAATTTTTATTGTAAAAGTTACATGCTTTTGAAGATTTATTAACATAGTAAAATGTCATATATTGAAAAAACTCTAAGGTTGCCAAACAACATGCATAATGAGATTTCATTTTGATTCTGTAAGGTAATAATAGGAAACTAAAGAGGCATGTGCCGCGATGCTAATAGCAATTATCTTTGCCAGGGTAAGAAATTTTTTCTTTTTTTTAATTACCCAAATTGGGTGTATAAGCATTTTATTTATTTTATAGTCTCTCAATACCTCTGAGAAGCCCTCTTAGATTACCACCATCTGCTGAACCCCTGGGAAACTTGTTGAATATCTTACCTCCTTAGCACCAAGCTTAGAAATACTTGTTATTTTTCTCCTGAGTGCCAGGGATGCCCCAGGTGTTTGATTTCTTTCTGCCACGATGGTACTTGATCATAATCAGCAAATAGGAGTAGCCTCATTGATTACTTCCAATGCCACACTGACTCTGCTATGAGGGCTTGGGGTTGGGTGGCGAGTGATGAGAGCAACAGCAGAAGTGTCCCCTGAAGCCCTGAAACCTTGTTCCCAGTCTCTCCCAGAGCACCTGCCACCTTCATCTTCCACCACAGAGTGCAGCTCGAGGGGTAAGACACTCTCATTCCTAAACAGTTTTTCATCCTCAACCCATCAAGGTTCACTGTGAAAAGTGGAACCCACAGATGGAACCGAGGGAAAGCTCATTATTACAGAACATGATTTATCCCTCCACAGGATTCCTAAGTCACTCACTGGGCAAGGAAATCGAGATTGGGAGAATGTTGAGCCTGGAAGGGAGATGAGATGCTCGGGCTTACAGATGAAGACACTGGGCTTAGAGACAATGAGCAGCCTGCCCTGGATCCCACAGCAAGTTGGTGGCCAAGTGGCTGTTCTGCTGAAACAGGCCAAGAAATAAATAAAATACAAAATGCCGTGCACAGAAAGGAGGAGTGATAGTGGCAAGGGAAATGAACAGGAATCGCTCTGAGTTTGCTTCTCCCACCAGAAAACCTCAGTGTTGATGGATTGATAATGAGTGCCCGGTCCTAATAAAGATGAACCTTCCAGAAATGAAGTATCTCACAAACAGAATGGCTCTCTGAGTGGACTTGGAGGACTGCATATTTGACTTGTCACCAGCTTCCAAAAGCAGCCTCCAGGAATAGCTAAGCATGCAATTAAGACACAAAATGCACTTTGGGGTCAGACTGACTCAAGTGTGAAGGTCAAGTGTAAGCCTGACAAGATGTGCAGTGTGGGCAAGTTAATTAACCTCTGTGCCTCTGTTCCCTTAGCAGAAAGGAGATAATGGCATTCAGTGGCTCACAGGGTTACCCCAAGTATCAAACAGGAAGACACATGGCCGTCCTCAGAAGGGGGCTCTGAACACTGCTCCCTCTACGGCTTTGTTTCTGTCATCCTGTTCCTCAAGGCTGTGCTGTTGCTGCAGCTACCTGAGGGATGGATCCATGGCAGATGACAGAAGCCACTTCTTATTCTGTCACTTTACTCAGGTGGCCCATATTTCTTTTTTGCCTCATCAAAGGCCTGAATTTTCTTCTAGAATCACTTCAAAATCCACCTCTCCAAGCTTACTTACACCTAAGCCATCACCACACATGTAGCCCACCCTCTGTGAGGATGCCTTGGGGGAGGTGGCAATGATAACCAAAGGTATGAATAGACATAGTGAGAGAAAACAGTAATCATAAAAACCTGAGATTTGGAGTAAAAATTCCCTGTGTGTCAATACCATATTTATGACTGAACGAACCCTCTTATTGTGTGATGCTCCCCCTCTGAACCCCGGATTAGGCACAGAACACATAAAACACCAATAACTGAGCACATTTTAAACTTAAAGAGATCCTTTATTAAGCAAGGCCAAAGAATCTGATTCAGGCAGTAACAGCAAATAGCTTTACAGGTATTAATTATAAGAGGGGAAAAGGGGGAGGTCTGTGTTAGAATGAGCAAGGATTTTTTGGTAAGTTCTAATTGAGTATTTTATTTAGTTTAGTCAAAATAATGAATATTGATTACTGGGTCTTAAGGTTTTGATAGTTGGACCTTGGTGATAAGTTTCAAGAATGAGTCAGTGGCCAAATAAGGGAATAGACCTTGATGGATAGCTTTAGGAATGTAATCTAATGGTTTAGCAAGGGGAGAGAAAGATAAAAAGCAAAATCTGTCGGCACCATGTTTGCTATACTCAGACCTGTGTTTGCCAGGCTTTAGCCTGACGAAGCCTTTCAGGGACCTAGAACAAATCACCTTAATATCTCTAGCCTTCATTTCCTCATCTATTAAACCATCACCATAGCCACCCCTCCTTTCTTTGTTGGGAGCAATTCAACATAGAACAATGAAAAGACAATAGAAAGCAAGAAAGAATAGGAGGAGTCAAGGGCAGGCAAAAAGACCAAGAGGGGATGGAAAGTTCTGGGTGATGGAGGTTAAGTAGCTCAGTGGAAGGAAATGGTGCAAAGACTATATAAACGTCTGTCTTCTGGAAAAAAGTTGGTTATGGCGCCTGTGAGCCGAGCCAGAGGGGCCTCATGCCACCAGACTGGGGAAGATGATGTTTTCTACCTGAAAACAAAGCAGTTAGGCCTGGTACTAGTTAGGAAAAGACCTGAAAGGAGGGAGAATCTACTATAATATTCCCTGTGGAATGTACAGCTACATGCCTAGCTACAAGCTCCATAATGTGCTATATTGAATTCAACCACTAATGTTTAAGGCATATTTTGACAGCAATAATTTTTGGCTCCCTGTCTATTTTCCTACATTTACAGAATGCAATGCGATAGCTACTATTATCCCTTATTTAGATTCACAGGGGAAAAAATACCCCAAATCTAGTTAACCAGAATATCCCATTTCTAGGGATGCTACTTAAAATATTTGACAACCAACAAAGCAATAATGCCACTTGTAAGCACGGGCTTCTGTACAGTTATGCTGAATTAATTGAATTAATGCCCACCCACACACGCCCCTCCCCCCAGCACAAGACAAGTCCAACACTAGATCCAAAATCATAGTTGATCTGCTCATTCACTGGCTAGAAAAGGAAAACAGACTGTAAGGTAAAGATTCAGGGGCTCTTTTTATTATAGCAGCTAAGATAGGAAGCCCTAGGGGTGAGAGAAGAATGAGTCCAGATAATGAGAATAGAGATAAGAGCAGAGAGAACTCTAAAGGTCTTGGGTCTGTGGTTATCTCTTTAATCCCATGGTCAATACCATCATATTTCACAGTCACCTTAACCAATCTACTCTTTATTCTTCCTCTTAAATGCCTTTTGCTGTGGAATAATCCTTCTGTACACTGTGTGAATATATGTAGCTATAATTGGCTTAATAAACAAGCTGACTGACCAAAAGCTGAACAGGATAAAGTTAGGCAAGAAAGCCAAACGGAGAATGACGGGACAGGGAAGTGCAGAATCAGGAGTCACCAGCAGGTGGAGACTGAGTTAGACGAAGCACATAGATTAATAGAAATGGGTTAATTTGTAAGAACTAGCTAGTAGCAAGCCTGAGCTACTAGCTGAGCATTTATAATTTCTATTACATCTCCAAGTCAGCTACTTGGGAACTGCCTGCTGATTATTTGGAAGCAGGCAGTCAGGACAGAAAAGCTCAGCCTACAATCTTTTTTGTCATTTCAGTTGTATTTTGCCACATACAATCAAAAGTTCTGGTTAAAACTCCTCCACTTGCTGTGGCAAAACTTGGCTGTGCACAAGGAGTGTGCATGTGTCAAACTAGTCACAATAGAAGAAATCCCCAAATTCAAAGTTTTCTTTCTCTCTCCTTGGATGAATGAATCTCCATCTTCTGCTCTTTAGCCAGTGTTGATAGTATCACATATACTAATGCACCAGTGAGTGTTCATGTTTTATAAAACTGCCCACATATCACAGGGTAAGCTTTTCTCTATCACCTGACCATGCAGGATGATTCTCGTCCCATAATTGAAGTCCAGCTGCTATACATGCAGGCAAATAGAGCTAGTTAGCCATTCAAACCTCTTGGGACCAGAGATCAAGTAGGCAAAGATCACGAGTTTATCAGTTCCACATCCAAGTGGCTCTCATCACATAAGCAGAAAGGAAAACTCACCTAAGGTTATATATCACAGTAGGATCCTTGCCTTTAAGAAAAGTTCCTAAAGTTCAAATACTCAAAAAATGCAAAACTTAGTAAAAACCTATACAAGAAACCAAAAAAAGTAGTAAATCAAAATGGCCAAATAATCATGGTTGGGCATCACTAAGTGCACTGTTTTTGGCTTACTATACAGTCATACATCAAAGACAGCTGACAAGACAGAAGCATGTGAGGTGGATGATCAGGACAGTTGGGGGAGTAACAGAGCAAGAACAACATGCCCACCATCTTCCACTTGATGGAGATGTCTAATCTCCCTCCATCCTGGTCTTTGTCCCTGGAGAAGCTTTTATCCCATTACACACATACAGAATCCACTCACTTTCCCCTTGTAGGCAATTAATAAGTACTCAATAAATGCTAATATGTGCTAGGCACTGTGGTGGGCATGAATCAGAAAAATTAACACCTGAAAATTAGTTAAAATCATGGTATTTAAATACTTAGGAAGAGTCTAATGAAGCTGGCTATCATCATCATCATGACTATTTTTAAACTTCACCCCTGCTCATACATATTCTCATTTTCTTGACTATTTAATCCATTTCATTCCACACGTAATTACCAAGTTCCTACTATGTAGCACCCACAGGCACTGGGAATGCAGCCATGAATGCTGCAAAACCGATTTCCAACCTGAAGGCACACTTGGCAGGCTCACGTGCAAGATCATTACAACCGACAAGTTAAGAAAAGGAACATCCATTAAAAGGAGTCTGAAATGGAGATCTCTTAGCATTTGTATACATACATTCTTTCTTAGCCCCCTTCATCCTCCCTGCTCCACATTCTCCATTACCCTTTGGAAGAATGACCTCAAACACAGGGCTCCATGGCCTAGTCTAGCACAATCCTACCCGGGGCCAGGAAAGACAGGCATGAAATGGTCTCCACCCATGCCTTACTTTCTTCCTAAATATAAGTCAGTTCCCTGCTGGATGGAAATGGGAACAGTGAGCCACTGAGCTGAGGGGCTGGAGGAACAAGAGCAGAGCCAGGTTGCAGGAAGAAATTGTTCTCCAGTCTCTGGATCCAGTCATCTCTGCACCTTCCCTGAGTGCACTGGTTCAAGAATCAATTGATTCCACACCCTGACTCATTTCCACTATTGCAGTAACAATAATCATGACAAATATACTAGCCGAATTTATATCTGAGAGGAAGGCCTCTTTTAAAAAGTAATGATTAGATGGAGGTCAACAGAATGAGAAGTATCAAGAGGACAGTTTGGAATTAAGGTTCCAGCAAGTAGAGGCACTGGCCTAGAAAGAGGCTTCCTGCAGGAATAAAAACACAGAGGAAACCTAGGAGGCTGGGGTGGTGGAAGAGGAAGTTGAAATGAGAGCTAGATTATGCAGGCTATGGAAAGGCCTTTATAACCCATGTTTAATATATCAGTTATGACAATGAGTCCACATTTAATCTTATTACCTGAACTAAATTTCTATTTAAGTCAATATTAATTTTCTTTGACACCTGCTCTAACTCAAAACACAGCTCTCCATAAACCCAGCCACTCTGCTCGTCTTCACTGAACTTTTTCTATATACATTTCTTATGGCAATCGCCTGACTCTAGGCCCACATTTCCTCTCATTCTAATATAAAGAAAAACACACACCCTCTGGTAGCAGATGGCAAGAGAAAAGACATTCAGGATAATGCTGCTGTACCAATAACTAAGTTATGAAAAGCAGCCCCTATGGGGTCAATTAACACCAACTTTTAATAATACCAGTGGTCATGTTCTCTGATTCACCCTCCCCTTGCCTTTACACAGCTCTGCTTCTCTAGCTCAGACATCACGGAAATTTAGGGGTGGTAGGAAATGCAAATACTGAGACATTCGAATTCTTCTTTTAAGTATAGGATATTTAATTTCTATCTTCCATTCTTCCAGGTCTGCACATCCTAAAACTCTGACATGTCAGTTGTTTAACTTTATTAGTTAGCTACTTTAGCTCGAACCAGTGGCAGATCAGTGACAAGCAATACCTCTTAAAGCTGTTATCAGCAGAGAAGACCCAATATCTTTTGCCTCATCAGTCTCTACAGCGGTTATTACCATTGTTGCCAATTACCAACACAGAAACTATGGCTCAGAAAACTGCATTGCTGTGACTTAGGATGGCCAACAATCAAGGTGGGAAATAAGATTCAAACTGAGCTGTCAACAAGCACTCTCATGACAGCTATATTCTGTGACCTCTATCATGAAGAACCTGTGCTGACTGGTACCCAGGACAATTCAGGACAAGACAGCACCCAGCCCTCAGGAATGCAAACTCCAAGTGAAACAGAACAAGGAAAGGATAGAATGGAGATAAGTAAAATGTAAAACAAACGCACAGTATGGACAATTTCTTCAGGGCTGATCAAAATTTATGGCTTAAGAGAAACCCAATTCCATCCTGAACTCTTCCTTAATTATTATAGGGCTGTGCTACCTATCCAACCCATTGTCTTCCAAAAATTCTAGCAAACATCTGTCTGAATACATTTCTTCCTTTGAAATCATCTAATGAATCTCTGTCAGTTCACCTTTTCAATAAATATCCACCAACATCATTTGTCCTGAGAGTTTGGGCCCCACTCGCTAACTGTGTAATTAATGCAAAACCTTTAACCCCTCTTAGCCATAGTCCTCCATCTTCCTTCCTATGATGCTGCTGTGATGACTGTATGAAATAATTCATACATAATATTTGGTGTTGCAAGGAGAGGGCCCACTTGTTTGTCCTGCCGCCCGGCTAGCTTAGCCCTGAAATAACCACACGGAAACTGTATTAATTAAATCACTGCTTGGCCCATTATCTTTAGCCTCTTATTGGCTAACTCTCACATCTTGATTTAACCCATTTTTATTAATCTGTATATCACCACGTGGCAGTGGCTTACCGGCAAATTTTCAGCATGTCTGACTCTGACGGCTCCATGGTGTCTTGCTCAACTCTGCCCTTCTTTTTCCCAGCATACAGCCTAGCTTTCCCCACCTAGTTCTGTTCTTCCCTGCCATNTTTATTAACCAATGAAAGCAACACACAGACAGAAGGACCTCCTACACCAATTTGGCATCTTGGCACAGTGCCTGACATGTAATAAATCTTTAATAAATTTCACTTATTTTTGGCCATACTGTCACGTATAATTTGCTCTAAGAAAGTAGGATGTCTAAAAATCAGGATTTCAAAAGTCAGATGAAAGATTATTATCTACATTCAAAGCAATTTGATATCATAAAGACTTACAGTAAGTTTTTTCATTGAAAACTTCCCTAGATCATTACAAATGTGACACGATTTGTGTATCTATACATAACACTGAGACAACTAAATGTGTAAGGCCTTTCCTCCATCCAGTTCATTCTCCATCTTTCCAGAAACCAAGAGATGTCTCATAATTCAGTTCAGTTTAGCTTCACATTCCACAGCTTTGAGGATATGTTTAAGGATTTAGTTCCATGAGAGTATCATCCCTTGAGATGCCAATTATCACTACTGGCTTTGAGCTGATTCACACTTTCATCTGACCTGAATCTCCTGATAGCTTGCTGTTACCATAGTAAGGTACCTGATATAGACAAGTTACCAGAGGAGAGTCTTGTTTTGGTTCACATTTGAGACATAGATGCCTGCTGCATTGGGCCCAGGGCTGCAATAACATGGCTGGAGTTCTTGAAGGAAGTCTATTCAACTCAAGGTCAGGTTAAGGAAGAAAGAAAAGAAAGAGAAGTCCCACAACCCCTTCCAAGAGCTTAGCCTCACTGACTGGAAGACTCTAGCTAGGCTCCAACTCGCAATTTTCTGCCACTTCCCAGTATCATTAAGCTGGGACCATTTAACACATGGGCTTCAGAGGCTATTACAGTTCCAAACTACAACACCTACCAAGGAGAAGGGTTCCGGAACTCTACCTCCTTTCTATTTTAGAGATTTGCTAAAATGGGTCACAGAACCCCAGGAATGCATTTACTGTTGAGAACTGAGGTATGAAGATATAAAGGCTATAACTCAGGCACAGCAAATGGATAAGATGTATGGGAGCAAGGAGGACGGGGAGCACGTGGAACTTCCGTGACATCTCTGTTACTCCATCCTCCAAGAAGCTCTCTGCATTTACTAACATAGATGCTCTTTTAATGTCATCATTTAGGAGCTTATATTGACTTCATTACATAGATAATGACTGCTCAAATTATAAGCCTATTAATGAGTATATTGTCTTCCGGAGTCCTTCGTCCCCTCCCCAGAGGCTGGAGACAGGTAGGACTAAAAGGTACAGCATTCTAATCATGATTCAGCCTTTTTGATGCCACCCTACCAACCTAAAGTTATCTAGGGACTACCAACCAACATCTATCTCCTTAAGTAACAAGAAAATGAGTCATTTGTCATTTAATGACAACAAGTGTTTTAGGAACTTTGTGTCAGGAACAGCAGTTCTGTTCTTACTTTTCTTACTACTTACTTTTTTGTTTAGCCCAAAAGTTAGCTTTCCATGAGAGTCAGTCATGTTAAGCAAATTATATCTGAATTATAGTGCTTAATAACCCATGTCCACAAAAAAAAGTTCAACAAGGAATAAGAATATTATCAAAACTAACTGTCCATTTCCAAAGGCAATTCCTCATGTACAAGAATGAGAGGAAAAGGAAAATTTCTATCTAGAAATAAAGTAGAGAGTTTGTATGGTAAGAGCTAGTTACAGCTGGTTTTGTGACATGGGATTACATTTATTGTAAGAAAGAATTGGGATGTAACCAGCTCGGTCATCACAGCCAGGGTACACAACCCTTACAGACTTCAGTCTCCTAACTGTCAAACAAGGTGAGTGCAGAAGGCTTTTCTAGCCCGTATTCAAGGACTAGAAAGACCATCACTGTCATTGAATGATGAAACAGAGAACTTTTCTCTAAGAACCCCGCACTGTAAACAGAAAGAATACTATTTTATTTCAGTTTCTAGCCCCACCACCTGCTGTTACACAAACAAAGTAACAATCTAATCTGTGAGAAGTAGATCTTGAAGATGATTCCGAAGACCAGGTAGTAGATGTTTGCCATTCTTCAAGCACCCCTTTCTGCTTGTGGGTAAAACACAAGGATGTCCTCTTGAGCAGCCTATGATAGAGATAACAGCCTTCTAAGAAAACAACATACCTTGATAACATAGATCACTTGTTGGAAAATTGCTGTGTTTGTCTGAAGATATGTGAACAACTGTTTGATATTCTCCAAGCAAGAGAGACTCCTGGCAATGGCAAGCAAAAATTGGGATGGGAATAAAAATCGTGTGCATTTGTGTCACAGCCGTAAAGAATATATTAACTCCCACAATGTGCTCATTATAAAGGAATTTGTTGTGTGTTATATTAAGTCTAGGGAAAATACACATTTCTTAATCTGTCAGCTGGCAAACTGTACAATGGTTTTAGAATTAATTTAACAATCAGAAGTAACTAACGCTAGTGAATATCTCATGTATATTCTGCCCAGAATAACTGATAAATAAAAGCAGAGTCCATTTGAAGCAGCCAGACTCAGATACAGTCATCCAAGTTCTTGGTTGTAAGAAATAGCTCTAATGTTGGCTTAATAAAAAGCAAATGTAGACAGCCTCGTAGGATCAACAGAAGCCTGGAACAACAGACTTGGTACCACACAGCAACCCGGGAACTGCCAGAGGCCAAGAAATGAGAAACACATTGAGCACACTGGTGCCAGGACAGTCAGACCAATATGCCACAACAGCTGTTCTTCATAATGGATGATAGCCAAGCATACTTTTTGTGCCCTTAAATCAATCACTAAAGATTCAAGGAAGAACTCCCAAGGATTGTCACACATCCACCTGCTTAAAGAAGAAAGCTGAAAGGCTCTGTATTCTTCCAATTCCATAGAGGAAGATAGACTCTGGAAAGTTTCCCCTGCCAACACAGTAGAGGGTGGTCTCTCAAAGGAAATCATGGTACTGTTCAGAAGAACTGGTAGCTTCTTAAAACCAAAAGGCAAAAACTTATACACAACAGGACTTTCTTTGTGTTTGTTTGGTTGTCATTTAAGCCTGAGCCATATGATATTATAAAGACGACAAGCCAAAGCACAGACAATCCCATAAGGCAAGAACTATAAAATCTAACATAATCCTACAATCTTAAATACCCTAAGCTATTGTACATTAGAAAGAAAGGGATTCTAACATGGCTGTTTGTCTGTATTCAAAGTGAGGAAGCCTTAGCCGTTGGTTGCTGCACAGATTCCCACAAGGGCAGACTGAGACACTTTACTTGGGTTATTGTTTTTCTTTCTCACCATTTAAAAAAGAGGAAAAACATAAGTCCTATATCACCAGGAGTCCCTAACTCTTGAATTTAGATCCCTCAGACTTGTAACTACAGCTAAGAAAATCCTGTGGTTTAGACTAATGCAAATATCTATAGTGCTCTTAAGCCAGGTTTTCAACAGTGATTCCAAAACAAATAGTTTGAGCTAGCAGTCTCAGCCTCAGATCCCTGGCAGCAGCATGCCCTTTGCAGATATAAGCAAGCACTACATCTTCTACAGGAGCTTAGCCAAAGTATATGCTGAGGTCTACAAATGGGATCATGGTGTGTCATTACCGCCAATAACACCACTGTGAGCTGATGTGTTTCAAAAACCATCTACTCCAACTTTTCCTACTTCACTGAACAGTAAGGTGTAAGTTTTGATAATAAAGCTTCTTATTAAAACAAATTTGAATGACAATGAGCAATTTTCTCATTTTTAAAGTCATTTCCATTTTGTAATATAAAAGGCCTCATGGTTTTTCTTCCTATTTGGTGAAGAAGACAGTCTGGATAATTTCAGTGAGCAATTACAGAACTCTAAGAAAAAGCACCAAGCTATTTTGGTTTATATTCAGGTTTTTTTTCAATCAGCCACTTGAGGCCACCCTGTTCTCCTAACAAAAACCACAACCGATGTGAATTGTTTAAAGCCTTCAATTTGGTGAGGCTTTAAAATGTCACATCGCTTTAAAATGTCAAAAAAATGTTTGAGTCATCAAAGAATGTTTAGACACAGAGGAGCAGATGAGAGAGGCTGCTCTACAAGTTTCTCAGGGGAGTCCCTGGACTTGTGTGCATTAGGGAATGAAATAAAACAAATACTAAACATACCCTAGAAGGGAAAAAAGGACACATGCTTAAAAACAGGGCACTACCCTTTTTACATTTCTACTGAATAAACCAATAGTGCTCAGTTGTGTCCACAGATGCCTCTGCTCTTATTAGAGTCTCCCAGGGAGTAAGTCACATCTACCTTGTTAGTAATCACTTTTTTGTTATTTTGTTGTTGTTGTTGATGTCCTATATGCCCTAAAGTGGTAGCTTCCAGGCCTGAAGAACATGTGCCTAAACTGGGAGCTCAGGTGGGCTTGTTCATAATGCATAATGTAGATGTTTAATTCATCCAAAGCAACTGGGAGGCAAGGGAGCTGGTGCTGACTGTTTCTAGATCAGATTGCTTAGTCCTTCTGCCTCTTTCCTTATCTTAGTTACATTCATGGGTTGAATACATGTATTGATTTTATCAATAAATTTTTCCCTTTTCTAGAAGTAAATTTACATCAAGAAGCCTATATATGGGATGTCAAAGTGAACGTAAATTATTGTATGTTTTTACACTTCTAAATACATGTAGCAATTGGAAATTTATTTCAGGTAATAAGTGGTTTCTTTAAAACACCTACTTTTTGCCTCCGACAAAAACTCTCTACATAAGTGTTGGGTAGAGTCTCCTTATTTCTCATGTCACTCACATATTCATTCGTGCAACATATTTACACGGGCTTGGGTATATTCATTGATACAGGCAAAACTCACAAACTACTGAATCAATTGTAAAAGCATGAATTGTTTCACAGAATAAAATATACTCTAGTGGAAAAAGTAGAAGATTTCCTGGCAACATCTATGAGTTGTATCTCTTCCGAACTTCTGGGATCAAGGAAAGGCATCTAATTCATGTTGAGTTGCAAAAAAAAAATGAGAATTAATTTTCATCTAAGGAGCTGTAAAGGGAATCTTCTAGGCAAAACTTATAGCCTATGTGACATTTCATAAACAAAAAGCATAATATAATCAAGGAAAATAAATTTTCTAGCAAGATATAAAGCTAATAACATCAATAAACACATCACCACCATGTGTATATATATGTGTACATGTTTTGTGCCTGTGTGTGTGTGCAAGATATATTAGAGAGTTGGGGTAACATTGGTCAGATTGATTTCTTCAAAGGTACATTGGTTGCATGGTTGCAACTCAGCGAATGGTTTTAAAGACGGTAACATGGAAAGTATAGAAACAGGATGGACAGTGGCTGCAGTGATCCCACTGGAAAGCAATGGAGATTTGAGTAAGGGTAACAGCAATATAGACTGAAGAAAGGATATGAAACTGTCAAAAGTATATATTGAGGAGCATCCATAGATTTGAAAACTAATTGTGGTAGGACAAAGGAAAGAAAAGATTCAAGGTTGACTTTCAAATTTCTTGCTTGGCCAATTATTTTATATAGTGTTACTCACTTTAATCTTAAACTTTAATAAATTCAAGAAAGAAATTATAATAATAGGTTTGAGTTTCCTAAGTTTGAAGCATCAGTTCAGGGGATTACTTAGCAGACTAACTTAGACCTACCAGTGTGAGTCATCCCTGTATCCACGTTGAGATTAGAAACAGAGAATATGCCAGGAAAGAAGACATCAGTTCTCTACAAGAAAGCCCTAAGGGATAACCTATCAGTAAATGGCCAACTTGACTGTTAAAATATTTTATAGAAAGTATGCAAGTAGCAAAGAAAACATAATTAAGAGAAATGTTTTATAATAATGTGCTGCATTTAAGAGGCCTATAATAAAACCAAATGCATTAGCTGTATATACTTAGGGTATTATCCTGGACCTTTCTCTAAACATTCATAGAAGACCTTATACCTCCTTATGACCATGGAAAGATAAGACAAGAAGCAAGAAAGAATATCTACTAATAGTTTTTATATCAGTACATCCCATCTCTTTTTTAAGAGATCTCACTAAAATATGTAAACCAGCTCCTCCCTTATTTCTTAGTGCTGCCCTTAATTATTGCATTCCCCATCATAGTACTTAGCTTTAAGATGGTTTCCATGGCAATGGCAAAGTACTAAGAAGAAAAGACAAATACACTGATATCTCAAGGTGTGCACTACATTTAAATTAAGATATCAAATGAAGATAAGGGGAAACCCATCTATTCAGCAAAAAGTGGCAAGAGATCAAAATGTAAACCAGATCCCTCATCTGTGTTTGGTAAAACTTCACAAAGCTGGTCTATCAAATATTAGAGATAGTATAAATCTTAGAACAACCAGAAAAACTAAAATGAGAAAACATAATTTTCCTATTGAGCAGGTAGGTCTGCAAGAAGGAAGGGAAAATCCCGTGTGTGTGTGTGTGTGTGTGTGTGCATGTGTTTGTGTTTATGACTATTTTCTAAAGCAGTTTTAGGTTCAACACAAAATAAAAGCAGAATTCCTAAATGCTCCCTAGTCCCCATGCATGCAGTCTCCACCACTATCCACACCCTGCACAAGAGTGGTACATTTGCTTCTACCAATGAACCAATACTAATATATCATTATACCCTCATGTCCATGGCTCTAACATCAGGGCTTACTCTTGGTGTTGTACAGTCTATGAATTCTGACAATTGTATAATAGCATGTATTCACCATCACATCACAAAGAATCACATGGTTGTTCTCAAAAATCCTGTGTTCTACTTAATTCTACTAACCCCTTCTAAAACCCAGAAATCACTAAGATTTTTTTATGTTCAAAGCTGTGCCTTCCCCAGAATGACATATAGTTGAAATCAAATGGCATGCAGCTTTTTCAGATTGGCTTTTTTACCTCATAATATGTATCTAAAGCTCCTTCATGTCATTTAATGTCATAGCAGTCCATTTCCACAGAAAGCTAAAAATCACTCATCATATGGAAATACTACAATTTATCCACTCAACTATTAAGGAGCAGCTTAATTGTTTACAAGCTTTTATGAAAAACAAAGTGGCTATAAATTCCTATGTGAAGGATTTGGGGGAATTGGGTGATCAACTTTAAGGGGTAAATGCCAACGAACGAGATTATCAGATCACACAGTAAAAGTTAATTTATTCTGTAAGCTTCTGCCACACTGTCCTCCAGGGTGGCTATATTCTCACTAGTGCTTTGTACTAGCGAGGGAAAACTCCTGCTCTCCACATCCTCATGCCATTTGGTGCTGCCGGGGCTTTAGATTTTCACCACCTGCCATCTCAGGAGACATGCTATGACATTGCTGCTATAAGTTGTCATTTCGTGATGACATATGTTGCTGAGAATTTTGCCATGTTCTTGTTTTCCATTTGTAAATCTTGGGTTTTCTATTCAGAGTTTCTTCCCCTTTTTAATGGCATTGTTCTTATCCTATTATTGAACTTTTAAAATTCCTTATGGTTTTAGCTGGGCATGATGGCATGAGCCAGGCTAGACTACATAGAGTGTTATAGAGAACCCAGCCCATCCAGGGCTACACGGTGAGACAAAAACAACAGAACAAACCCTTGAACCTTTTATCTTTTTGGATAAAAGACCCCTATCAGAGAGGTCATGTGCAAATATCTTCAGAACATTTTATTCTTTTCTTGCAGTGTCGTTGGCAGAACTGAAGACTAAAGTTTAATGCAACATAACATTTCTTTCATAGACTATGTCTTTGGAGGTATAGTTAAAAGTCCCCACCATCTAGATATTCTCCTGTGTTGTTCCCTAGAAGTTTCATAAATTAGAATTTTATACACAGATCTATAATGCATTTCTAGATAATTTTGTGAAAGTAAAACAAGTTTGTAATATTAATTTAAAATCTTTAGTATTATTTTTACTTTGTTTCCAACTATGTGTTTGACTTTTTGAAGCAAGTCATCTTAAATTTCATACTTATGAAACTGATAATTGAACTTTTTGAAAGTTCCTTAAGAAAATAATTAGAGGCTTGGTCAAGGATGTGCATCTAATACCATTTTATAATGAGATATTAGAAAGTTTGTCAAGAAATTATTGCCTGATTAACTACATTATACCCAAAGATAAAATGTTATTAAACTACTTCTGATAAGGTTTTAAATGCCTTTTTAAATTTCCAGCAAGGAGTTATACTAAATATTATCACTAGAGTATAGGATGTGGGCTATTTGTATTTTTATTCCATATACTTTATCATAATATATTCATTCATGATGAGAAAATACTTAAGATATTCTTCCTCAAGGACTGGAAGTGTCAGAAGAGCCTTTACAAAGAGCTACTAAATAAAACTGAAACTTACAAAAAGAGATGGCATTCTTCAGGACACTGGACCAAAACAGTGATGTGATGCCCTTTCACTGTCATTGCAGAGCAGATTGAAGCACCCAAAGCGCACATAAAACTCTGCAGCTGAAATCAGTGAAAAGTAATTAGTAGAGAGTGGTTTATTAGAGAGAAAACTTAATGATTAGAA
>LOJH01017651.1:0-12612 GCA_001685095.1 Ellobius talpinus
GTATAAGCTAGCCGTGTGGGAGCCGGGCGGGATGAAAAGCAGGCCTGCTCTCCTCTATCACTACATGAGTGGGTAGTCAGGTGGTGTGCAAAGGCAGGCCTGGTGTTGGGGTGATATTTCAGCAAAAACTCTAGAAGGCTGATGATCAGAACAAATAGAGAAAATGTCTCCACATCTGAGGAACAAAAGCAAACCAGTGTTTTCTAAGAGGCAATGAGAAAATGCTGCAGGGTTAAGACCTAAGAGAAGCACCCAACTTACTGTCACAAAGATCCCTGAAGCCTGCATTTGGAGGTCACTACACAGAAGATAGAAAGAAAAGCTCCCAGAAGGGCCATGCAGAGCCCAGTGAGGACCCAGGGTCATGGCAGCAAGTTCAATTCTTGCTGTTTGATCCACCCATTATTCCTAGATATGGCTATGTCACATCCATCCCAGGCACTTGCAAGCACTCTACAGTGGTTTAACTCCCACCTGCCCCAGACACTTGGAGGCACTCTACAGATGTCGTATTCACACCCACTCCAGACACTTATAGGCACTCTACAGTGGTTGAATGTCTCCTTCACAAAACAGTCTCTTCCTTTCTGACCAATCTGTTTTATTATTTTAAGATAAGAAAAAAATCATATTAATAAGTCAGCAAGCAAAATTAGAAAAGGACAAAATATTTTTTTTCTTTTGGTCACTCTGACAGTGGTCATCAGTCAGTCAGCTTTGTACTCATGCCTAAAAAGAGAGATTTGGACTTTTTCTGGAAGACCATTTCATTGACCTTCCAGTTACTCTGCAATTACAGAAGACCAGAGTTTTTCAGTACCCAGTCCTAAAACAGAATCCTCAAGGGCAAGAAATGGGAGTTCTGTGGACAGATGGGTTCGGGAAAACAAGGCATGCCTCTTAGAACCTAAGAATCTGGACACTAAGCATTGACGGTGTAAGCTCATTCTGTATTTATATAAGCCCAGTGGTAGACCTCTAGCCAGAACAAGCAGCTAGTAAACAGGCTTTGGAGCCCAAGGCCCTGAATATGATGAGCCCTAGCATGTCTCCACCTGTGTAATTATGAAACTTTGTCTTCTCACAGTGACTTAAATGACAGCTCAAGACACTGAGAGTCACAGGTGTTCTCCTCTCCCTCTCCTGTCCCTGCTAAGGTGTCATCTCCATCCCCCAACTCTCAGAATTCCTTTTAAGCTTCCTAGCCCCAACACAAATCTAAAAATTCTAAGCCAGGATCCACACAGGAGAGAGAATATGCAGTGTTTATCTTTCAGGGGCTGTGTTACCTCACTCAGTATCTTTTCCAGTTCCATTCATTTTCCTGAAAATTTCTTAATTTCATTTTTCCTTATATATGTATAAAGTCCCATTGTGTATTATGAGGACCTGACTTTGTAAACTCCATTTTAAAGAAGGGGCTCCATCTTAAGCCATATGATGAGCTGGGAGTGGGCGATCTCGGCTCCAGAAATGTGCTGCTGTGGCAGAAATTTGAACAGATTCCCTAAAAATGGACAATTAAGAAGATAGGGAGCAGGGCCATAAAATTTACCAAGGTCCAGATGTTCTTGGGGGTCATCCTGTCCTTGAAGATACCTTGTCAGTTATGCTTGGCTCTTTGTTAGGTTTTCACACCCCAAAACTGACGAATGGTTTCAGAAACTATCTGATCCTATGCCCTTCTTACCTAATCCCAAGACAACAGGACATGAACTCCCCGGATTACGGTGTTTCCCCTTTAAAAGTTCTACCCTCCCAGGGCTCCCTGCCACACTTTCTGCACCCACCTTTCTGCTGGAAAGGTGTTGGTCCAAACTTAAGTTTGAATATTATTAAAAACCCTCATGTAATTTGCATCAGAAATCCGGCTCTGTGAATTCATTTGGGGACCAGAAACTTGGGCAGACCACATCTTCATTATCAGCTTTCCATCACTTGACAACATCTGTGCTGACTCTGCTTCCTGGCTCGGAACATCATGTTCAAATGTCACTGTAGTAGGATACAGAATCCATAAGGGATATGTGTCCAGATGCAGTATAGCTGGGTCCTATGGCAGTTCTCTATTTAGCTTTCTGAGAAAGCACCACACTGGTTTCCATAGTGGCTGCTTCTGTCTGCACTCTTAGCAATAGTCAACGAGGCGTCCCCATCCTCCACAACTGCACCAGCATTTTCTGCTGTTTGTTCTCTTCGTGACAGTCATTCTAACAGACGTGAAAAGAAAAATCAGAGTCGTTTTCATATGTATTTCTCTCCTGGATGAGGACGTTGAACCCTTTTTAAAATGTTTATTAGCTACTTGTAACTATTCTTTTAAGAACTCATTGATCAATTTCATAGTACAAGTTTTAACTGGGTTATTTGGGGATTTTTTTAGTATTTTGTGTTTTGATTTCTTTGTATACTCTAGATATTAATCCTCGGTCAGATTTATAGTTGGCAAAGATTTTCTCAAATTTTGTAGAAAGGCTCTTCACTCTAGATTGACAGTTTCTTCTGATGTACAGAAGCTTTTTAATGTCATTAGGTCCATTGGTCAGCTGTGGTCTTAACTTCTGACTAGAGCCCTGTTCACATAGCCCTTACTTATGTCTGTATTCTAAAGTCCACTCCTCTTCTTGTCCAGCAGTGTCAAACTGTTGGGTCTTACCTTAAGGTCACTGATCCATTTGAAGTTGGTTTTTGTTCAGGGTGAGAGATACAGATCTAGCTTATTTTTTCTACAACACATAGAATTTTCACAGAGCCCCTTTTTACAGGGCTATCTTTTCTCTAAAGAATATTTCTGGAATTGATGTCAAAAAAATCAGTGTGTGAACTTATTTCTTGGACCTCTACAGTATAGATAATGGAGAAAATGTTTAAGTGGGAAGGGTGTGGGGATGAGGGGCAGAGGAGAGAACTGGTATACGTCAACTAACCGAAGAATCTACAAAAAGCAATGTGTGTTAGTACTTTGTAATCTAATTTTTTGAGAGTTTTAATAGTGGTACCCTGAACAGGTAGGTGTATAATACTACTCCAAAAAGCCATGAGTTATTAAATGAAAATTTTAGTACCACTCATGGGATACAACCTCATTAGTTGTGAGAGAGGGCCTAGGGGCCCCAAAACAACACAGGATATTGCCATTGTTCCTGACAACTTGCCAGAACTAAGTGGTAGGGCTCTATTGTTGAAGACACCACACATTTTATTTATAGAGCATAAAAAATAAAGCTGAGGCTAGAAGCTTCATCCATGCTGGCTAGCTTCCATATGGTGCTAAGCAGGCTGCTAGTAATCACCAGCAGAATTTCCCAGTTTTCTGTCCTGCATGCTACAACCCTGACCAGCCAGGCAAGATGTGCCCACTGATGGGATAGTGGCATGACTGGTATCACAGTAACCAACTATTTTCTGACTGGAGCTGAGGTCCACACCACAGAAACTCATGCTTGGTGCTATAATCCTGGTTCAAAACCCATGGCTGGCAAGATCATATGTTCTAAGGGAAACTATTACTGCTATAACATATAAATGAATATGTTATCAAGCTTCCTTATACATTTTTGCTTATATCTATAGATTAGTGACTCTTTCAGTGTTAGAGAAGTTTCTTCATGCAGCAAGTGGTAGGCAATGTGGAAGTCAGAATTTGTCAGAGGGCTAGGGATAGATATCTGTTGAGTGTTCAGCCCTCAATGGGACGTCTGTATATGCTCCAAGTTTCAGAGAACTTCTCAGAAGAGGGGACAGAAAGCATGCAAGAGCTGGAAGACAGAGGGGACGCTGTGAAACACTGTCCTCTGGGCATGGCATTGACATTAACCCCGCAGCAGCAGACCTACAGAAGATAGAGCCTGCCAACATCTGTCATTGGTCGTCAGAGGCCTTCATGATGTTCTACCTGTAGCTGAGGGGCTACTGGCAGCTTATGGTTCTTTAGGGAGCGAGAGTCATTTTCTTCAGTGGCATAAGCAGTGCTAAATTGCCTGTGCTCCATTAAGTAACTTTTTACCTATGCTAATGTAGGCAATCCTAATTAAACTCAGTGCACTACATGCAAAAAGTACAAGAAAGCAGAAGGAGAGATGTTGGGAAGGAAGAAAGCAACAGGAGCAGAAGACCAGAGAGGCAAACACATTGTATACATGTATGGAATTGTAGAAGAACAAATTTAAAAAAAAATTAAGGGAGATATTGAAAGTCTATAAAAAGGGAAAAAACACTTCAAAACATTGTAAAATTCATCATCCCTAACAATAGTTGCTTGGGAGGAATAACCAATAGCTGACCCAAAGGGATCAAAACTGAGCTAAAGACGCCTGGGTCAGTACTAAGCTACACACGCCTGGGTCAATACTGGGCGGTCAGTACTGGGCTACACACTCCTGGGTCAGAACTGAGATACACACTCTTGAGTCAGTACTGGGCTACACACAGCTGGGTCAGTACTGGCATACACAATCCTGGGTCAGTGCTGGGCTACACACTCCTGGATCAGTACTGGCATACACACTCCCAGTTCAGTTTTGGGCTACACACTCCTGGGTCAGTGTTGGGCTACACACTCCTGGATCAGTACTGGCATATACACTCTAGGTCAGTGCTGGGTTACACACTCCTGGGTCAGTACTCTAGGCTACAGACAACACTGGCAGAATTATAAAACACTGTTTCAAACTTAACCCCTCTGTGTGTTAACTTTTCAGGAGAAAAAAAATCAGGCAAGCAAAGTCATCTCCTATGGTTCTATTGAGGAATGAGATTAAAATTAAGAGCCAACAAATAAACTGGAAATACAGAAGTAAGAAAATGTAATAATACTTAGAGACTTTCACATTAAGTTTTCTAAAATTGTTCAACTTTTTTTTTGGGGTGGCAGCCAGAAAAGAAACCTAGAAAGCAGGAACCATCCAAAGTAGGAAAGAGACAGGAATCAAGCAAAAGTCAGGCATGCCTTTCCTTTGACATCTGAAGTAAACAAAAGCAATTGCTATTTTAAGGCAAGTGCTGGGCACATGCAGTCTCCCATTACTGGAGGGTTTTGATGACTGCTCGGAAACATATAGATCTCAGGAGGAGGGAGGGAAAATTGATTCAAGCCAGAGGATGATTTCAAAAAAATGACAAAAAGGAAACAAAACTACTGATGGACTATTAAAACCTCACTTCAGTTACATTTTGGTTAAGAATATATATTCCATGCATATTAGAATTTATTAAACATTGTGACAGTGTGGTTCACACTAGAGACTCTCCAGGGTTTACTTGACCAGCATTCTTCCTTCAAAACACAGCACTATATTTAAAATATACATTTAGGGACTAGATCTAACTTGAAAATCTAAACAGGGCTTATAGCGACTTGACCATCCCAGGTCTGCGATAGCCAAATAACACCTGAGATTCATTCCTCTCCATGTAATAGTCTTGAATTGCTGATCACCCTGCCTCTACCTAGCAAAGGCTAGGATTACAGGTGTACGTGACTTCACCAGGCTTGTATCCAACTTAACAAAGGCTTTCAAGGACTGGGTCCCATTGTTTCAAGCAAACAATATGGCAGAAAACAGGCACAACAAACACTAGTGTTTGGTTTGGTTTTGGTTTGCTTATTTGCTTGTCGTTCAGACTATCAAGGCTATCTTGCTCATGGTGGGCAGGTAGTATCCTACAACAAAGGTACATTCTCAGCCCATATGTGTGCGTAGTGTATATATACATTAGATGTTTGTGTGTGGAACTGACACAAGACATACTATCTAAGTCGGGATAGTCTCGAATCCACCACCCTCCTACCTCAGTCTCCTGAGTGTTGAAATGGACCCGGCTGAGTGTGGTGTAAAAATAGCATAAAACCTTTCTAACTCCAGTCTAGAGGAGAGCTGGGTAAGGAGTATGTAGTTAGGCAGTGCCACCTCTGATGGAAACGACAACGTGACTCTGAAGAAATGCAAGAGCCAAGGTGATGATGCTTTAAACAGTATTGCTAAATGAGTTTGAAGGAACAGTCATAGGGAACTAGAGATCTCAGGAAAATACCGATTCACAAGAAAACATCCCCACGTTATGGCAAGTCCTCTTTCTACAACCTTGTAATCTGATCTGTAATCCTTTCTCCTGGCTGAAAATGGGTAGCCAGAGCTGTGTGCCAAGGGGCTGTCTGGCATGCCAGTGGCAGTGCTGGCATTAGCTATGAAGGATTTACTGCTTAGCAGATAGATAAGCTTTAAGCATCAGGTCCAGTGAGAGGAGTCCAGATGATCCCAGTGTGAGCAAGTGCTTAAATTTAGTTTGAAAGTGAGGGAAGTAGGGGACAGGCAGTTCATACTCCAGGCACTTCTGCAGATTCTGTGTTGCCTTCTCAACATTTCTAGGGCTGACAGACTTGCCTAGCAAAGGTCCCAAGGTCTGTAGAATCACTATAATGTTTCACTGATTAAATCCAGCATTTTACTCAAAAACATTCTTTCTTCATTCAAATCTTCCTTAGATAAGTCTATCTCACATTCAGCCTCAGTCACTGCTACAGTGGTTTGGTTTTCTTATATAACCATGAGATGTGGATGGTGAAAGTCCTCTATGTCTGCAAAGATGCATGCTACTAATTTTAAAGCAAAGGTCATGCAGTCTGTTGCACTTGCAGCCATCACTGCAACATGCATCACATCCACATGACTCAAGACTATCAAAACTAAAAGTCTAAATCAGAACATCGCTTCTTTATAAACTGGCCCAGAAAATCCTCATTCAAGTAGCTACATGACATGTTCAAAAATAAATCACTAGCAGTTCCCAGCCTTTCTTATGGGCAGTGACAGTAAGATGGCCCTTAGCAGAACAGAACCACTTGAATTGATGTGGAACGTTTATTTACAGCCTCACCCACCCCACTCAAAAGGAACATGCAGAAGCAATACGGTGAGAATAACGAACATAATCTACAGATGAAACCCTTGAGGAGCAGAGGACAAATCACATGGTTCATTATTAACGAGATCCAGACTTGCTCATTAGACTACCAGAGCAAGACCCTTCCCCAAGGACTACCTTCCCGCTGCGATGTCAGAGCCAGCTGCAGGAAGCAAGCAGGTGCAGTCTGGGGGAAGCAGGGAACAGGTAAGACCATTCAATCCTGCACATAACTATAACTCATTGCCAGTGTGTTTTGGTTTAAAAAAAAAACCCAGCTTGTTAAAACTCTGCCTTCTTCTTCCTTTCCTCTACCTGTGGCCAGAACTGCTGACCAAAAGGATTTGACCACAAGAGAAAACAGATCGATGTGTGTGGTTTCAGAAGAGCTGAAAGCATTTTTAAAAATAATATGCACTTCAAGGATGCTACTCCGGTCAAACTTCACATTATCAACTTGGTTTTTCCTCCTCTGTCTACTGCACAGCAGGGAGCAGATATTGCTTGCCACCATAACAATATTCTCATTTATGAACGTTACAGAACATAAATTAGCCTCTGTAAATTTTATAGTCAGGAACTTGGAGATGCTAGACTGTACCTCTATATTCAGTTTGGATATATCCAAGAGAAAATAATGAGGCTGAGAGCTCACTCTCTGAGAGCCCTTTCTCTACAGCTGCACTGGTATAGTTTCTCATAATCTTTTCAGTTAGGAAAGCAGCAACTCAAAAGCTGGTCTAAGTGTCTTCTACATATTAGGACACTTATTGCCAGGATGCTAACAAGGACCGCAAGTCTTGAAGGTGCATAAAAAGCAAAGACCAGTCCCCAAAACATAACACTGGGATGAATATGAACAAGGCACCAGGTGAGGCTGTGAGGACAATGCAATGTGTTTCGTCTGGGAATTTTAAAGACAGAGGAAAAGATGTCACCATTGCCATATTGTATCCCAGGAACAATGAACAGAGCCTTGGGATCTTCCAGTGGATTTGACTTGGAAGTTTCAACAGTCTGTGTTCCAAACTTTATTTATGCTCGGTAACTGTCGGAAGTGTTGACCAGAACTCTTAAGTTGTCTGCCCATGAAACCACATTGCTCTTGGTGAGAATGTCTTCCATCCAGCCAACACATTTCCTTAACCTATAACAATGACTCACTTCAGTCTAGAATGAGGGCACCATTCAAAGCCCTTGACACCTAGTGTTATTGAAACCTGAAGCATTCCCAGGAGCTTAATGCTGTTATCATCCATTCACGTTGCAGACAAACTATACAAAGAGCGGAGGTGTCCTGTAACTTGATTAACGCCACACATCTGCATGAAAAAACCAGATATGTGGTCCCACAACAAAAACTCAGCTTTTCAGCCAGTGTAGAATAATTTCAAAAGAAATTTGAATGGACAAAGTCAGAAACATGTGCAATAATAATTCACATGTTTGATTTCCTGAATGGAGGTCCAGCCCTAGGAAAGATCTGCCACTTTCTCTGTTGGAGGTCTCATAACGAGCCCCAGTAACATACTGACCCCTAAGAGTGCCCTGATATATAGATTATCCCATATTCACCTCTTGGACCTCTCTTATCCTGCTCATCTGAAGCACAGTCAGGTGACAGAAAGAAAATAACTTACATTGATATTTGGGCAGTGAGCAGGCATTCCATCACTGCCCAAATATTTGCACTCGAAATGAAATTTGCATGGTTTTCATAGGTAAGAAAGGCAAAATGTGAGGTCCCTCCTCACCTTTCAAGCAGTTTTGTGTGTGTGAATTTCTCAGGCCTGGGAACTGACTGCAGTTCTGACTCTGTTTCTGTGGTTCAAGCTAGACTTCTCGTGTAAACAAAATATCCTCCACTTAATATGGACCAAGTGAGAATCCAAAAGATACCTGTCTAATTCACTTAAAAAATAAAAACACCATGACCAATGGATGTTGTAGACCTCTGAGGGACAGAGTCTCCCAATTCCCATTTGCCTCTATTCTCCATCAACAGAAAGAACACACCTGGCCTTCTGTGGCTGAGTGTTGCCCTTTGGCATTGCCTCCTAGAACCCAACAGTGCCTGATACAGTGAAGTTTCTCCAACTCAGAGGCAACCACTCCCTCTCAATTTGTGATGTCCAGAAGTAGACACACTGGACCCTTGTTGTAAGATGGGGGTCTTACATCTTCCAAGTTTGTTATTTACTCCAGACCTCTTTGTTCCAATTTGAGAGAAATAATGCTGGCTTTAGACAAGCCCCATGCCCCTGGGAAACCTGCTTAGAAAGCAGGACTCCCGAAGAAGAGAACCACAAGGACAAGCTATCAACCAGAGAAAAGAGCCGAGTCAGTCCAAGGCAGGAATAAGAGTTTTCGGGGCTCATGGGGAAGCCATGTTGGAGGTGGGAGAAGACAGAGGAATCAGGATTTGACTGAGGTTCAGGCAAACATAGACCTGAGCCCCGAGAGAAGCTGCAAACCTACTCCTCTGAAGAATGGCAATGGGAGCTGGGGGGTTGGCTTTGAGCAATTCCTGGGGTATACATCAGCTCTGCACATGGCAAAGACAGGGAAAGACTAAGAGAGTTTGGGGCTCTGCCGGCTACAGGACCCACCCGATGTAGAGTAGTTCACACCTGGGGACCAAGATGGAAGAGTGATGGCATGCCTATACAACGCTTCAGATCCAGGCACATGGTGGATGGCATTTTTGTTTGCCAAGTGGTAGTGACAACAGGCTCATTGCAAATGCGCTGGTCAAGGAGTTAAGGTCACCTGGATTGCCCACTTGATGTAGAACCTGGGCACAGCAGAGACGCCTGCAGCCTGCAGTAAGTGGGGGTGAGGTGCTTGGTGTTAGCAAAGATGTAGACTTTCGAGTTTGGAACAACACAGAGGGGACAATCACCTCAGTTTGGGTCATGGGATCAATAACTTTCTAAGGGAAGTATCAGAAAGGTTCTTAAGGCCCAGACAACTGATAGAATAACACCAGTCACTCACCAGCCAAATACACACACACACACACAGAGCAAGTCTTTCTTATAACATGTACTTAAGATTTGAAAACTCATACACAAAAGCATGCCACTGTGTTCATCCATAATAGAATCCTACTTTCACGCAGGTTTGTTTCCAATGCAAAATTTTATAGCAGCAGGTAATAACCATGAAGCTTTACCAACCTACCACAAAGGGAAGGAAAGGACCTGACTGTCACAGTCTCAGTTGAAGACACCTTCAACTAGTAAATTATGTAATATTATAATACTTGCATTCTAGAATGTTCCCCAAAGGTCTAGATATTGAAGGCTTGTCCCCAAGCCTGTGGGATAACTGGAGGTGGGGGCTTAGTTGAAGGAAGTTAGGTCCCTAGGACCCATGTCTTTGTGAGGGGCATAGGAACCCTGTTACTCCATCTCCCTCTCTGTTTCCTAGCAACCATGAAGTGAGCATCATTTTACACCCCACATGCCCTGCTGCCACAGGAACAACTGAACAAGGACAGGAACAGAAACCAAGTGAGTTTGACATTTGAGGTGAGACAGAAAGCTAACTAACACAGTTTCAAAACTTTTTGAAAAAAATTTTTTTTAAAAAAAATGTGTTATTGCTCTAAAATTTTAAAAATTATTAACAGTAAAGGACTAGAGGTGTGGCTCAGGGGTGAACATTATGTTCAGCAGGTGCAGACCTCAGCCTCCCAAAATATGAGCACAAGGGCGGAGCAAAACGTGTTGGGTCCCTAATAACTGGACAGTTTAAGATGTCTGCAATTATTCGATGCTCCAAGCAGGTGGCTCTCCCCATAGGTTGCTGTGTGTTTGGGTCCCCTCCTCCTTTTGGTTGTGCCTTGTGGTGTCTGATGACCATGTGGACACTGAGAAGTGTAAGAAACACCAATGCTAATAACTATTTCTATTTTCAAAACTTATGTTATTTTCATTTTATCTGAGTGCATGGGGCTCACTCCCGTGTCCCTGGGGAGGCTAGCAGAGGGTCTTGGGTTCCTTGTAGCATGAGTTAGTGTGGCTGTAAGCCATCTGATGTGGGAGCTGGGAATCAAACTCAGATCCTCTGGGAAGGAGGAGGTGTTCTGAATCACTGAACAATCTCTCCAACTCCTTAATTCCTCCCCCCCAAAAAAACCTTAATTTTTTTTCCAACACAGTTTAGCTTTCAACCAAATGGAACATTTTCCTTATTTTATTTGTTTGATCCCACATTAATCTGCAAATATTACAAAATTTAATGGTGTCTAATACATCACACACTTAGTATAATCATATTGTTATTACTTGCTCTTTTTCTAAGATTTTCTTGTGTGTGTGTGCGTGCATGTGTGTGTGTGCATGCAAATGAGTGTCAGTGCCTATGGAGTCCTGAAAACATATGAATTATGTTTTCGGTACCCAATAATTATTCTTAAATGTCTAGATATGTTTATCCTGTTTATTCTAAGTTCTCCTGAATATTTATGCAAGAATTTATAATAGTATATACGTTGCCACTATGTAACTTATCAAAGACCACAAATGAAAGATTCACACTAAAAAATAAAGTCACATCAAATAAACTGTAAACATACTGTCACAAAAACAAAAACAAACAGTAACAATCATGAAGAGACTATGCTTCTAAAAAGAGGATTAGTATCTAAAACACTGCATTACTGTATTGAGAAGATCCGGGTTATTTAAAAACCCTGCCTATCACAAACACACTCATCTTTGTGGATAGACACTACAAAGGGACTATGCTGCTCTGCGCTGAATCCTAGTCTTTCTGTGGTCTCCCCGTGGCCCAGATCACTACCTGTTGGTCTCGGAGTTCTGAGCAGGCAGGCCAACTCTCCTGATTGGCTTTATACATATAATGCAGCCTCCTCGGTTTATTAGGCATGACACAGGTGGTTGTGTACACTCGTACCCAGAAAGCAGTACTTCCGACTCTCGTTTACAGGAAGAAAGAAGAAGAAACCAGTAAAAATAACAAAAACTACTCTAAAATCATATAGAAAGGGCCACAGGCAGGGCATGATCAGCTGGCAGCCTGTCCTCACCCAAAAGTGAAGTCCAAGAAAATATGGTAGTCTCTATCTATGACTAAACACACTTCCTGCAAAGCAAGATTCCCACATGGAACTCCAGCCCCCATGTCTCCAGTGACAGCCACTCATGTTCATCTGGGTTTAAATATTTTGTTAGGTTGCTAAGCCAGTGGTTCTCAACCTGTGGGTCACTACACATGGTAGGGTTCGATGACCTTTCAAAGGAGCTGCCTGCGACCTCTGGAAAACACAGATACTTAAATTATGATTCATAGCAGTAGCAAATTGTAGGTCTGAAGTAGCAACAAAAATAATTTTATGGTTGTGGGGTCACCACAGCATGAGGAACTATATTAAAGTGTCCCAGCGTTAGGAAGGCTTGAGAATCACTAATGTAAGCCTTTCATTTACAGGAGTAATTAACAGTAATAAACAGGCTGCAAAGATGTGACCAAAATCAAAAGTATTTTAAGTGCTTTTGATGAATCCTTCAACAGCTAAAACCCCCTGCCCTTGAGGGTTACGATAGCAGTAATCAGCACAAATCACATAAAAGCCTCCTAATAATTAAATAAAAAATAGCTTCAGGGGCTGGAGAGATGGCTCAGTGATTAAGAGCATTGCCTACTCTTCCAGAGGTCCTGAGTTCAATTCCCAGCAACCAC
>LOJH01017652.1:966-22178 GCA_001685095.1 Ellobius talpinus
AGATAGATAGATAGATAGATAGATAGATAGATAGATAGATAGATTGCTACTCCTGGGAACTCTCAGGATACCACCCAACCCCCAACATCCTAACGTCAAAGACTAATGCCAACTCTACTTTCTAAGTTTCAAAATTGCTTTCAAAGCAATTGAAGGCACCCTGGGACCTGGGATGGTAGGTGACCGGAGTGTAGGCATGAGTCTGTCAGAGCGGTGTTCCTAGAGGGGCCACATCAGCTAAGTCTTGATGAATGACAAACAGATGCTGAGAAAGAAGAGAAAATCTTCTATATTCTCGCTGGTTACTGAGAGGAAGACAAAATAATACAGTGCAAATGACAGGGCGGAATACTAGGACTGTCGCCTGTTTCAAGACAGCATGACTTGTAGGAGACAGGCAGAAACAGCTCGCTGCCCACTCTTCTAGAACGGGTGGGTAGCTTTAGCTTGCATCCAGTCCCTCTGGGAAAGGAAAACTCCTCAGGGCAGGGTGGATGTACAAGATATGAAAGGCTTGAAAGGCCACCACTGAAATCCCCCAAGGACTCTCTAGTGATTACCAAGTCACTGCCGTGGGAAACAACAGCAGCCACCTATGGCAATAAACTGTTTGTTGTCACTAGCAATGTAATCATTAGCAATTTGTGCTGAGTGACACTGAACAACTCAGATTGCTTTGCAAGTACACCAGGGTGGTGTCCCATTCACCCCTGCATCCCTGGGCATGCTCACAGTGTTCTAAATGGGATATTCACCCCTGCATCCCTGGGCAGGCTCACAGTGTTCTGCACTGGGTATTCACCCCTGCATCCCTGGGCATGCGCACGGTGCTCCACACAGAGTGTTCCACACTGGGTGCTAGGCACTAGGTGTCCAATTCACCCCTGCATTCCTGGGCATGCTCACAGTGCTCTGCACTGGTCACGCTTAAAGTGTTCTGCACTGGGCATTCTCCCTGCATCCCTGGGCAGACTCATGGTGTTCTGCACTGGGTATTCACCCCTGCAACCCTGGGCATGCGCACAGTGCTCTGCACTAGGCACGCTCACAGTGTGCTGCGCTCAGTTCTCATATTGTGGCACAATTGATGGTTCCAAGACCTTTCTTGTGAATCCCAGGGCTTAAGCGGAAACAGATATGCTTCTTCATCAAGTGATTCACCAGGGACTTGTTGCTGTGATGAGGTAACACAAAAGTATGCAGCTGAAACAATGAAACCCAACTGAAAAGGGAAATACTAATGAATAATCACTAGGATGATTTGCCAACATCTATTTTCTAATTCCTACCCAAATGTGCCTCTCTCAGAGCAGTGAACTGCCTGACATTTAAAACATACTGCAGTGCCTTCCGTAACAGCGACTAGCTGTGCCCAGCACCACGCAGCACTTGACACCAGCAGACAGTGAATGAAGCAAAGGTTTTCGAGCAGAAGAATGATGTTCAATACGCTTATTCCGAGAATGGGCGATGGCTGTGGAAGCTGAGTACATTATAAAAATCCCCACCTTCAGTCCGCTTCTCCTTTAAGCTCATTCACCAATAATTAAACATAAAATTTTGCCTTCCAGGGATCCTCAGTCTAATGAGAGACGTCACAC
This sequence comes from Ellobius talpinus, assembly GCA_001685095.1. Taxonomy (NCBI): domain Eukaryota; kingdom Metazoa; phylum Chordata; class Mammalia; order Rodentia; family Cricetidae; genus Ellobius; species Ellobius talpinus. Next base: position 2,568 of record LOJH01017652.1, read on the forward strand.
AGTGCTGTAATTAAAAGGCAGGACTTTACAATAAGAATGATTTCACGGTCAATTCTAACTCTTGTTGGAAGACTTAGGGAAAACTGTTCTTACCTTTCCTTATGTGTAAAATGGCTGAAGTGGCAGCTGCCTGTCTCACAGGGTTGCTCTCAGTACTAAATGGAGTGACAGGAGAATTTTTCGTAGGTGGTACGCCTTCTACTGCTGTTGTCAATGGTGGTTGTGGAAAGACAGAAGCGTATGTACACTGAACAGGGTACAGACTAAGAAAAGTCAGTTCAAGCCAGTTCAGTGTCGGATAGCAAGCAGAGAAAGGATGCCCACCCAGAAACCCTCAATGGAATAGGAAAGGACAGCAAAGGGTGGAAGTGGAGGATAAACAAGGGAAGAAGGAAGGTGGCTTTCTCTGGAAGAGGTTTCGGTCTCTTTGGTTGGTTGTTTTCTTTGTGTGTGGTTTTCTTTTTGAGACAGGGTATGTAGCTCTGGATGGCCAGGAACTCTCTATATAGACCAGGTTTGCCTTAAACTCACAGAGATTGGCCTGCCTCTGCCTCCTAAGTAATGGGATCACAGGCATGCACCACCATGCCCAGCTTTGGATAGGAGCTTTGGTCTCCATTGCAGTAATGGCGATCCACTGAAGGATCTGAAGGAACTACGCAAGAACAAGTTCATTGGAAAGGCAGTGTGGAAGGTGGGGTGGATGAGGGATGACATGAAGATTCCACAGGAAGCAACAACACTGAAAATCACCCAATGATAATAAAATCAGAAAGTGGACCCCAGCCCTCTAGACACCAATCTAAGAGGAGAATGAAGATGTACAACCATCTCCGCACCTCAGAAGTAAGTGAGCAGGTGAGTAATGACATCAATGACTGACAGTTGTTACGGGAAGTGACTTGCTTTTGAGGGGAAAGACTAAGAGTGAGTTCAGTCACACTGGATTTCAGAACCCAGTGATGTTGGCAGTATCCAAGCAGCCTGATGTATGGAGTCAGACAAAGACTGGAAGGCCATCAGAAGACATGGGGCTGTCTTTAGAGTTTTATTAAGAGCACTACTGAAAAGAAAACTACATCAAGATCTCGGGCCCCAGTTTCCACCAGGAAGCAAATGCAAAGAAATACTCCAAAAACAGCGTCAAAATGAAAAGTAGATGTCTCGGGCTTTCTTAGCCCAACCCATATCCCTTCCAGCTATGAATTAACCAGTGTCTGGTAGCTGACTGGGCTAAAGGAACATAAGGAGAGCACTAACCAATGAAGTGTCCAGGGCCCTGTATTGCTTCACCCGCTTCCTCTCTAAAGGCAAGAGAAGCCTGCAGGCAAAGCTGACGGGGGCAGCTGGCAGAAAGGGTTCGCCATACAGCATTCCTCATAACCAGGCAGCAGAAGGGGAACAATGTGTTCTAGATAACTCCTGTTTGGTTTTATTTTTTTTCAAATAGTGCTGGTTGCAATATGATTTTGCCTTAGCCACAGTCCCTGGCACAGCTGTGCTCCAGATATATCTAGCACTCCTGTCCATCTCCAAAGCTGACGGCTTACGACAACTATCACACGGCGATTTTCGACTGTTCCGAACAATCATTCCGTTCTCCCTTTGTCTGTCTTTCTCCTGGCTGGCAGACTTTAGTATTTCCAGGTCAGGGGCTTCTTCCTCTTGTCCTTGCACTAAACATTCCAAAGCACCTAGTAAGTGTTGACTGAAGAAAAACAAAACAAAAAAATGAGGGAGGGAGAGGGGGAAGAAAAGGGAGAGAAACTGGGAGGAAAAGAAAGGAAGAAAGGAGGCCGAGAATAGGGGATTCACCACACCCATCTCTTGGGCTCTCCTTTCAGTAGGCATGACATGCACAGGCAAGCATGGCCCCTAACACAGTCCTCAGTCTCTTGAAGGGACAGCAGTACAATCCTCTTAGGTAGATTCTAACTTTTGAATTTATTTCTTCTGCAAACGATTATCTTCTTGCATGTATGACATGACCATAGGAGAGAAAGTTACAAGGAAAGTAACCTTGGAATGATGTGCTCGCTGGTCCGTCCGTTATTAGTGAGTTACGTTCATCTCCTGTCAAAGGTCCATAGACTCTCATCTCTTAAATTAGTTAAATGGATCAAGGCAATTAAATCTCAGATAGTACCTGTTCCTACCTCCTCCCACCTCTCTGAGATTGGTCTCATGTGGGTCGGGACTGGCTTAAATATTCTATGTAGTGGAGGATGATTTGAACTTCTGATTCTCTGGGTACAATTTTGCAAGAATTTCTTGACTGTCATAGGTTGAAAAGCAATACATGGATCTTCCCCATGATAAACTGGTTTTACTATAAACCAATCTGAAAATTAAAGCTAGAATCATTCTTGGCTCCAATACCACCGAAACCTCTTCTGTTTCCTTTCTCAGAAGCTCAATAAGATAGTTCCATCTTCCTTTCCCAGAGTTTTTTTTTTTTTAAAAAAAAAGCATAGTTCCATGTGACTACCAAGAGCTGACTTTAGAAATTCTCTTGAGTTGGGGAAACCTACCTTGTAAATAGTATAGCGGTGTGGCAGTTGGAGGAGAAAAGCTTGCATCTCGTTGGCTACTTTCCCCATTCATAACAGCCCCCTTACTATACCCTATGCTGCCATTCTGAAATCTTGGCTCTAGGATGCAGGCCCATCCCTCCTCAATGGCCTGGATCACAGGCGTCCAGTGACCTGAATTCAACTACAGTGGCACCACGGAAGTAGCACCAGCTCCTCAGAAGCCAGTCCCAGGAACTGTCTCTGTTCTCAGCACACCCTGCTCCTTACAGTTCCAACATCCTTGATAGTTTAGAGAATTCTTCAAGCCTTGCCCGCTTCCTGGGTATCACTTGCATATCCAGTGAACCATCACCTATATTAATGTACCCTGCGAAAGAAGTGAGGAAGATTTGGCTCTACCTAACACACTAAATGTAACACGGCATAGTGAATATGAGCACACAGATTCAGTAGTAACACTATGTTAACAGAAGCAGAGGAAACTATGGAAGAGCTGAACCATCTCCTTACATAGGAAGAGACTGGCCAGAAGAAAATAAGAGACAGACATTCTGTTAGAAATCAGAGACAGTGCTGATTGACAGTGACAAGGAGAGCCTGGTCAGAAAAGGGGGTTTTGCAGGGAAGGGGAAGCAGAGCTAGAAGATGCACAAACGGCCAGTGCTAGAAGATTCTAGCACACCGATGAGGCTTAGAATAGAACACGGAGGGAGTGTAGAAGACCATAGGGCAAGAAGAACAAGGATGTGGACTTCAGGTCAGAAGCTTAAAACTAATCCAGAGTTTCACCTCTGAAAACTGGGATCACCTAGAGGGAAGTTCACACGTGATTCACTCAATACTGTGCAGTTCAAGATGAATTAGTTCTCAATGTTCGGGTCATTTCTGCTGAAAGAATGACAGATTTTAGTTCACCTCACAAAATGATATGAAAACACCATCTGAAGCGAAGATTTTCCATAATAAAAGACTTCGACTCAGACGCACCTACCCACCCACAGGAAAACACCTCATACACCAGAAAACGTGTCATAGTGCAAACATAAGTAGGACTGAATTCTGTGCTCACTGAAAGAAACAAAACAGTTCCTGGGGGAAATGATGAGAAGAGGAATACACTTCCAGCACTGCGGAACTGCCAAAGCAATGCAGTCACGACTGACTTCTCAGCTCCATTGCCACGACCTTTTTATAGGACTTAAGTATCCTTTCCATGCATGCGTCCTTGCTCTGTTATTTTATACACTCTCTTAAAACAGACCATAAAATATTACTTAGACAAAGGGAAAAGCTTGACACTTCTAGATTCCCTCTAGATGCTCCTGCAGTGAATAAAACTCCTCTGTGAAAGCTTTAGGGATCCGTACAAGAGACACTGTCATTGATCCTACACACACTTAGAGCATTTTATTAGAACTGCTCTTAGCAATTTATCACTGAACAGTGAAATTTACTTTTAACTTGAACAGAAACAGGTACAGGGCTTTGTTTACAGGGGCTATGCGATAAATTTCTGATGTCTTTACTGAGAAAGAAAACTGAGGGTCTTTAATACGTTTCAGAATATGACTTATTAACTCTGTATCTGGACAATCAGAGCTAATTAAAACAAATCGGATTTGGCAAAAGGGTTAAATGTCTTTGAATCTATTTTCATATTAAGTGGTCAATTTCAGGATGGCTGAGAAGAGCTCAGGACACCGTGGCACACATCCACAGACTGTCTGGTGATCAAAAGCATATGGCTTTCCTTGATTATTTATGGAATTACACTTGGTATTTTCAAAAAAAATTTGCAATATTTGGACACTCTCCATGCAGTTTAATTCAATTCACATGTCCCGAACACTCATCTGACTCAGAAGTCTGGTGATTCCTCCTTTACGGGTTTCACGTGAATACTAAGTTCACTCTAAAGTCAATTCAGGGTTTCATCAAATAAAATGAAAATAAAGGGAAAAATTTCATGATAATTCAAAATTCATGATAATCCAAATTTGGCTTAGAACTGTTCAATCTGTGGTGCCCTGCGTTCTGAACCTAAGTACTGTATCTGGACACTAAACGTGGAACACAAGACTTTCTGGGGAGGAATATTACATTCAGTCAAGAGACAGCTAAACACACAGCCATGAGGATGGGAGCATCAGTATCTGTTCTCACAGCAGGAAACAAACGGGTGTGGTACCGGGAGATTCTCTGCATCAAGAGAGAGGTTAAGAATGAATGCCATGTCCTGTGGTAAATAGGGTTGGCTTACTTGATTCTATTCGGTAAGAAGTTAAAATTGAAAACAGGGAGCTAAGAATCAGAGGAATGGAGACGGAGCAGCTGGGTGAAGTTCAAAGTCACCAGCAATCAGAAGTTCAAACCCCTAACGCAGTACATGCTTCTGATGGAAATAATTTTCAGGATAAATCTTCCCCCGCCCTTCTATGAATGACCCCCCAGTACATGACCAAGACAGAAAAAAGAAATGTGCTACAAAAGTTAGCCAAATATGAGTGATAACCTACGAGTGCTCATTCTGAATAGCAGGAAAAATAACGAAGAGTAATGGCACGCTTTTGATAGGAGACACCAATTACATAAAAGGAAGCTGAAATAAGACACTTTTTATTTAATATTTCTTATATTATAACATTTTAAATATTTATGGAAACTAGAATATGTTTAAAATATATGTTGATTATAAAACAAAATTATGACTTGGTTCTCCTGTGTTTTTAAGAGTGATGGAATGGGTATTAAGAAAAGATCTTTCACAGGTAAGCGTTCCACAATGAGCCTTTGCACTGTGCAATTTAGAATCCTAGATGATTAGAGTTTTAAATGATAGCCAAATACGAGTGATAACCTACGAGTGCTCATTCTGAATAACAGGAAAAATAACGAAGAGTAATGGCACNTAATACTTGACTGTACCTTCAAGGAGACTTTTCGTGTGTGTGTGTGTGTGTGTGTGTGTGTGTGTGTCTGTGTGTCTGTGTATGTATGTTTTAACATGCCAGTTATTTACCTGCAATATCACAGCAATATTCTATGCTGACACCAAGATGCTTTGAGTAATACTTATAATTTTTGGCTTAATGTTCTCAATTATTTTCTAAAATGACACTCATTTGAATACCTTTGGGGTAAAAGAAAGTTAATGAGCAAATTTAAACTATGATAATATGTTTATTTGAATGAAACACTGCCAAAGCAACAGCTGTAAGAAGCTGTGTGTGCGCGTGCATACACACACACACACACACATGATGGCTTAGGAACAGGAACAGTAAATAAGACTGAGTAGAATTGTTGGGAATTGGCAAAAGTAAGGAATCTAGCAGGTCATCAGGGAGAAAATGCCTTAACAAAGCTGCAAGCTTCCCTTCCCAAACTGGCTAGTGAAGCTGTGTGGCCACACTGTCCCAGCCCTACAGATGCCCAGCATCAGCAAGCTGGAGGGAAGCAGAGGCAGGGGAATATCCAAGTGTCAGTGCAGAGGGAGGTTGCTTCTGTACTCAACCATGCACCTGCCCGCTGAGCCTGGGTGTCACTCTTGACATAGATTAGTATTACCAATGAATTGGAAAAAAGTATAAAATATGGTAGGTGGGAAAATGAGGCAAAACAAGAGTTCTAATACTTACAGAGTACAGCTGAATTCCCTGGCATCTGTTTTATAACTATGGAATATGTATAAACTAAAAGTCTTCACAGCACGTGCATAATGCAGACAGAAATAAGTTTACCCTGCTAAAAGTACACTTAAGAAAACAACTAACAAACCTCAACAATAACAATTACAACAACAACCTAATTCAATCAAAAATGGGCAAAGTGCCAGAACAGAGACACTTCTCAACAGGGAATCTACAAATGGTTAAAGTCTATGAAAAAACAAAACAAACAAACAAAAAAAACTCAGCTGGTCACTGATCATCCAGGAAAGGAATAGACAAAGCACACTGAGATACTGTCTCCGCACAGGTAGTGAGGCTCGGCAGACAAGACAAAAACCACTGCTCATGGCTGTGCACACCTGTGGTCCCAGTCCTAGGGAGACTAAGGGACAACTGTAGGTTTTAGACTGTCTCAACCAAATAAACAAATATAACAAAACCAATAATGTCAGGAATGATGCTAAGGAAAGGGGACTCTTACACAATTTTGACGGGGGAATGTAACTTAGTACAATCACCGTGAAAGCAATATAGAGATTCCTCAAAAACCTTTATGCCACTTCTGGGTATGTATGCCAAAGAGGGAAATGAGTCTGTCAACGAGATATGTCATCCATAAGTTTATTGCAGCACTCATGACAGCCAATCTAGGCATCAATTGAGACGTGCACCAATAATGTATGATAAAAAAAAGTGTTCTCCCTACACACATGTACACACACATGTACACACACACACACACACAAATAGTACCTGTCATAAAAATTTAGTTTCATCATTGGCAGCAACTTGGGTGGACCATTGGGATAATGAAATTTCAGGCATAGCCTAGTGGCTCATGCCTACATTCCAAGTACTGAGGAAGCAGAAGCAGAATTATCGTCAGGACTTTGAGACTAGCCTATGCTAAAGACAATGTTTCAAAACATAATAAAATAAAAGCTCATTGTAAATCAACTGTGTAAAGCATGTTATTCCCACGGGGGGGGGGAAAGTTCTGCGTGCAATAACACCCAGTACAATGGCCATTAAAAATCTTGCACTGAGCTCAGCAGGGTGGCGCGTGACTGTATAAAACAGCCAGTTAGGAGACTAATGAAGGACAGGCTGAGTCTGAAACCAGCCTGTTTGCAAAACAGAAATCATATACTTTCCTATCCTACCTCTTATGGCTTCTGGGAGAAAGAAAACTAAGAACAAACAATTGACCCATTCATATAATTGGCCTCAGCAGGCACTGGCTTCTAATAACATCAACAGGATTATTTCCCACAGCCTCCAGAGGGCACACTTAGGAGCCAAGAGTCAAAGAGGAAGAAATGGCCATCTGGTCAACAGTAACTGTAAACCCTTCCTCATTTCCAAGATCCATGTCTTCACTTTTAATATAACATGCCTACAGTCAGTCTAGACTTTAAATTCACGGCATTCCTTATTTAAATAAGTTTCTATCAGGGGAATTAATGTGAGCGCAAATTTTTAAAACATTATTTGTTTAAAAAAAGAATCAGTACTCTAATTAATCATTAGGGAAACACAAATTAATAGACTTCCTAAAAGTAAGATTTCCAGAAAAACCATATGATATTCAACCAAAGACAAATTTCAGATGCAGTCCCCAGTACGGTCCAAATTTTACAGGCGACATACCTATACTAAGATGCAATTTGTTGCTTCCCTCAAATTAAGTTGCAATAGTATCGCACAGTTTTCTTTGCTACGTCTAGCAATGCTAGCAGGGTAAATTCAACATCAGGAAACCTGTTTTGCTATCAGTAAATATTTGAGCTTCTATTTCATTTAGATTCTTTTCTTGCCTTGTTAGGAAAAAGCTATGACTATGCCAACTTCTGTTTAAACAACATTTCAGGAATTCTTCTTCCCTGACACATCATTTAGTCATGTCTCAATTTCCTGTGCCTGACGGAGTTGCTCAAGAAGAGGTCATGTGCAGTTATGTGCTGTGGCAGCATGCGGGAGCACCACTCCCCTTTGGCTCCAGGCAGACAGACCTCCTGGTCCGCTTTAGTCCTCACCTCTGGTAGGAGCAGATGACAGAGTCCCTCTGTTCAGAGAACAGCGACACAAACACTATACACAAATCTGCGAGATGACTGCTGTCAAGAGATCTAATTCTGTCATTTTTGTCAGGTTCCACAGTCACAGTCAGCATTGCTAGAATACAGGGAGCTGGCACTTGCAGGGAGACCGCAAGGTACTTTACGGTCTTCAAAAATTATCTGTGTCTGTGTCATTAAAACTATGTGGGGTAAAAAGGATAAGAGCAACTGTAAGAAGAGCTCCATGGTCCAACATCATAAGTGAACGCTCTGGAGCACGGATGACTGCAAGCGAGCATTTCTAGACTGTGCAGCAAGTAATCCACAGGCAACAGGCAATCAATGACTGAGGAGAAAAAGGGCAAAGCCAGCAACAAAGACTCTGGGGCACCAGCGAGTGGGAGCCACCAAAGAAGAGCTGAAACGGGAAGAAGGAGCCTGGACGGAGGCAAGGCGAGTCACATGAAACTGAAGGAAGCGGGGAGGCTGAAAAACCGCTCAGGATGGAATCAAGATGGAATCAAGATGAGTTACAGGACTCAGTCTCCCCCAGACAACAGCTTCTCGGGGTCAATCATAGCATATAACCCGGAACACGGAAACTCATATAAATATTCTGAACAGTACAGAAATCTCCCGAGCATTTGGTTATCCTGGTCATGAACAAGGGTAGTTCGAATCCAGGGTCCCAGGAATAGCATGGAATTCCTTTGGGAAATTCAAAATACCAAGTAGAGATGGGTCTGCTCTTTTACATCATGTATCTCGATCCCACTTATTCCATCTTGGGTGATTTGCAACTGACTTTTTAGCCCTTTCTAACTGTATCAGCTACTTCCATATTTTTTCTTTTTTCCTGTCTTGTTGTCTTTCTCTTTTTCTTTCTTTCTTTCTTTCTTTTTGGTTCCTGGTCTTGCTACAGTATAACCCAGATTGGCCTGGAATATTGTACATTCTAGGCTTCAAGTTCAGAGACCCGCCTGCCTCTGTCTCCCAAGTGCTGGGATTAAAGGTATGAGCCACCATGATTGGCCTAATCCAAATGTTTTATAGATATTAGCAAGAATAAACTATTGTTAGCAATTCTAGTCCCTAACACAATATTCCATACAAAGCTGATATTCAACAAATAATATAGAGATCTTTTTAGGAGACCAAAATGAAATATGGTAATTAGATATAGGGCTCAAGAATGAAAAAAGAAATCTATTCAAGGATCGTAATCCACAAAGACTAACAAAGAGTTGGGGATGTCGGACCAGTGAGTCAATGCAAACCAAGGAGCATCACTAAAGGCCCTGCACCATGCCTGGAGTGAAAGGAAACCTCTGCTAATGGAACCATGCTGAGTAAGAGCTCAAACACCTAATACTGGAACTGGAAATGGGCACAGAGCACAGTGCTGTCAGGGGAAAAATATCAGCCACCGCTGTGGTCCATTTGTGGATCTGAGTCCCTGGTAGGGGCTAGGCAGGGATGGGGTAAGCACCCAGAAAGCCTAGGAAAGACCGAAGTAGAGGTAGGGTTTCTGTGATTCAATTAGACTTTTCATCCCCTGGGGTTTGGGGGAGAAAATAGGATTGGAAAGCCCTTGGCAGGCTGGGATTTCCCATCAAATCAAACAACATAATTGTTGCCTATCATAAAATTCGTTTTCCTTACTGCATGAAACTCAGGGAAGGCATTATTAAATTATGCCTTTGACTAATGGAGATGAGGAGACACTTATGGGCAGTTTTGACCTCTCTCTCTCTCTCTCTCTCTCGGCTCTCACATTACATTACACTTAATGCATCTCAGCTTATAGATGGCTAACTGGAGGAGAAGGAGAGGAAATACTAACTACCACAACACTTGGCCGGACATTTCATACCCAAAGCAGCTACCCAAAATCGGGAATATTCTTCATTTAACAAAAAATTATCATTTTTATAAGTATGGAAAAATCTGATCTATGTGATTTAATTAGAAACACTTTTTTGAATTACTAATACTTATTGCAGAATATATTAAAATATAAAAAACTGCTTTGTTACTTTTGATTTATTGTATACTTGGTCAAGTTAAAGAATGCTGGGCCTGTGCTAAAATAGATTAAGCATACATAAAATTAGCACTAATAATATGTAGCATTAATTATCTCCAAAATAAATGTTCTCATTTTATAATGTACATTTTTCAGTGGGTTCATATTAACATACCCTACATTTACCTTTCTCCACCCCCCAAAGTAAAGTAAATTTCAATGCTGCTTAGGTAGAGTGATTACATTAGGAATTATAGCCTTTATATTTATATGACATTGCTATAGTTGAAAAGATTTTATTAATGCCAGCACAATCCCCCAGGCTCTAACATCTCTCAACCGGTGTGTTTTATTTGCAAGCATCCAGAGATGGACCAATTTCCTCCTGATGTTCCTGTGAGCTACATGGGAATGGAAAGTTGAGGCTCTGAAATCTAGACCTCATAGTAAATTGCATAAGTTGGTTATTACAATAAAATGAATGAACCTCCAAAGTTTACCTTCACATATTAAGAGACTCTTCCTTCCCAGAGTCAAAATCCTGACAACAGGACTCAAATCTGGGGGGAAAATTAAACAGAGAAAGGCTAGCAAGCATCTAAAATAGCCATGAGAAGAAGAACTTCACTCTGCAGTGAAAACCTTAATTCCTGCACGGAATTTACACAGCTTCATCTGACCACAAATCCCACCAATTTATGGAATAAATCAGGCAACAGGAAAGGAAGACTGGATTGTGGGGACACCAGAGCTCTGAATAACATAAAAACCTTCCTAGGTGATCGTATCACTGACCCTGATAATTATGGCAGATTAAAGTACTGTTCAGTAAATGTGCACATTTTTCCTATCCCAGCTCCCTGGAAATATGTGCCCCTTCTCCATTGTTGTTAGGCTTTGTACTGACTTACTTTGACAGAAGGAATAGAATTAGAGAGGACTCAAACTGAAATTTAGAATGTGCTCGTACCCTGTCAATACCATTAGAAAAGGTTTTTGTTTGTTTGTTTGTTTGTTTTTGTACCCCAGTCTGTTGTCCTTTCCTATAGGGTCGCAGAATAAATATCTGTCAAATGAACCAAAGTCAAATCCAGTGTGAAGACGCAAAACCAGGCTAGCGTGCGATGACAAGGAGCACTGTCGCAAATGGCCAAGGCCAGCTTAGGTCACCCCAGAGGATCTGGCGGTGGGCAGAGTGAAGGGGAATCCAAAGGACCTTAAGCTAACTTTACGGGTTTTTTGTGACAAAGCAAGAGCTAACTGATACGGTCATGAAGGAAAAGGAGAAGAGGTTAAAAGAACTCCAACTTTAGTAAAATTCCTATCCGAAGGCATTAAATATTAAAGTGTAACATTTGCAGGATGGAAGGTTCCCGTGAACAGAAGCCTCATGTGTATGGAAAGCATTCCCAAATCACTACTTAAAGAGAAGGGTACATGGTTGTTAGGAGCTCTGTCGCAAGACAAAGAGAACCAACACTCTCCTTAACTAACACCGCCTTAGCCTCCCGGGACAGTTGCGGCAGACCCGGAGTTAACACGCTTTCGTCGAAGGTTTCAGACTGCTGACCAGCAAGAAGAAACTGCCACGTGGGGCTGTGGGCTGAGAAAATGTTTACCTCACTTCCCACAGGGATGCCCATTCTTTCAGGAAATGTCAAGACCTGCATAATGAAAATGAAAATGAGAGCAAAATCCTTGTGTCCTGGCAAAATCTCCCCTTGTGACTGCACAGAGCGGCATGAGAGGATGTTACATGATGGAACCACACACAGAGAGAGCGGGCACCACATCATGATGGAACCACACACAGCGAGAGCGGGCACCACATCATGATGGAAACACACACAGCGAGAGCGGGCACCACATGATGGCACCACATCATAAGCAGTAGACCTTGTGCTGGGAGCCGGGCCGCCCTAACAGGTATGGCCACCATCCACCCCTCAGAGAATGAGGACGCTATCTTGTGAAGAACATGAGGGAGCAGGGGACATAGGGAACATAGCGTGGAAGCTATGAAGCAGGGTCCCAGACACTACACATTACTCTCCACACAGCGCAAACACTCATGTACATCTTATTACAAAGTCACATTCTCAGCTTCTCTCCTCAAGATGAGGAAGACACCCAAAATGGTGATATTTGGAGAAAAGGACAGGGTTCTTCCTCCCCCAAAGTATTTTCTTAAAGTAAATCTTCAGAGGTTTCAGAGAAGAATTTCAAATACCCTTCTAACACACACAGCTGGTCAAGTCTTGATGGAACTACATTAAACAGACACAGGGGTCAAAATGGCCTAGCATTTGGTAATTGGAGCAAAAAGAATAACGATATCAATGGATTGAACATATCCAATATATGAAAATTCATGAGTTTGTGATGAGACTTGTGGGTTTTTTTTTAATTACTTCCTACTGGAGGATGCTCGGACACAGATTTATTGTGCCCCAAAGTTATAAATCAGAAGAAAGAAGCAAACAGCATCCTATCTCACCTGCCCAAACTATACTCTACTCTAACCAGGCAGTAAACCGACAGAGGTTCTTTGTTACTGAATTCTTACAAATGACCATATGGAAGAAGATCATAGCTTTCTAATTCCTGAGAGAGAGAGCAGACCTTTCCACCATAATCAACAGATGTGGAGAGAAAAACTTATGGAGATAATTGTAACAGATCCAGTTGAAAAAACTGAATGTTAGTTTCTTCGGTCAATCATTGAATAAGGGAAAACAAATCAGTCATCAACGAAGGGAGGCCAAAGGACACAGGGCCACATCCTTCAAAAGAAAAAGAAAACATCACAGTCATTAGATCTAATATCTAACTCATAAGAAACAAGACATTGAAAGACATATAAAAGTATAATTAAAAAACTCTGAAAAGACAATTAAACAAATCCCCAATATAGCCTGGTCACTTCTACACTAGAGTCCATTTGCATCAGCAAAGCAATGGCATGAGGGAGGGAACCAGGAACATTGGACAGAAGGGCAGAGATGATGGGGAAACTATCAACCAATCACATCTAATTAGGGTGTGGCTACCTGGGGCCCAAGTAGAAATACTGCACTGTGCTCGCCTGACCTATTGGATTTCAGACCTCCCACTCTTATAGCATGAGTTTTCCCTTTTCAGCTATTAAAAAAATATAACTGTTGTTCTTGAGCTGATCTGGTTATTTATTGTGCCGACCTAATTCATCAGCACAGAGATACAACAAGAGTTAAGAGATTCAAATACCCAATATAAAGTGAACAATGGGAAAAGCTGCAGAAACACATCCCGGGGGGTGGGGAACCAAGAGTCTTTCAAAGGGTCTGACAGCTATACGATATTAATTCTTGAAATTGTTCATAATGTTTGGTGTGATGATACTGTGGTAATTAGCTTTCTACGATAATTCTCAGATCTGTTTGGGAACTAACGACCTGACATCTAGAATTTTCATACACATACTCCACTAGAGGTAAAACAGACATGAATGGAATTGAGTAATTCAACTTGGAAAATGTGGATTAATCCCTGCGTACCATAAAAATCCAGAGAAGTTTTATGCTACTTCTGTGTATATTTATGATCAAATTTCACATAAAGCAAAAACAGAAATCCAGAAAAACTACTCCACAGAAGCCAACGCTCCCACACGTCCACTAAAGCTTGTTTTTCCTATTCCTGTGTTAGAAAACATGGGCAAGAGGCAGGTGGAGATCTATGAGTTCAAGGCCAGCCTGGTCTACAGAGCGAGTTCCAGGACAGGCTCCAAAGCTACACAGAGAAACCCTGTCTTGCCAAAAACAAGTAGGGAGGAAAGGCTTCATTGTATCTTACAACTCCAGTTACAGTCAACCACTGAGGGCAGCCAGGGCAGGAACCCAAGGCAGACATCGGGAGGTAGGAACTGAGGCAGAGCCCATAAAGGAAGAGGGCTACTAGCTTGCTGTCCTATGTACCTGAGGACCACCGGCCTAGAAGTGGCAAGGAAAACAGGGGGCTGGGCTTTCCCAAGTCAATCATTAATCAAGAAATGCCCCATAGAGCTTCTAATGGAAGCAGTTCCTCTAATTTAGGTTCTCTCTTCCCAGGTGACTGTAGTTTGTTTCAAAATGACAAAAACTAGCCAAGACATATGTCTAAGGACCTCTAGCATTGCTCCAGGGCCAGACTGTCTCTCCTTGTTCCCATTCTCCTTAGAATTACAGAGATCTAAGCTTGGAAGAGATTGTTTTCTATCATCAGAATTAATGACACCAAATTAATGAATTTGAAACTATTAGAACTGACAGCATAAAAATTTGTCTTCAATGAATACTTATGGAATCCCTTTCTCTTCCTTACCCACGAAACTCAAGGTTGTACATATAACATAAGTCCTTGCTGCTACAACAGTGTTTGCTAAACCCTGACAAATGCTGGTCTCCCATAGCAGAAATAAGGATATAGTAAAGGAGACTATTTTCCAAATCAAATCTGACGTGCAAACTGTCGATAAAATCTAGCTACAAAGTCACATCTAATTGATCCTGACAGGGTGTGTTTTGAGCCAAGGCCATCTTGCCCAAACACATCAGATGTGGACTCTGAAGCCCATGTGGAAGGATTTCAGCAACAAGAGATTAGAAAGGGGTTGTGCCAGAGTCCAGCCCTGCATTAGAACCGTAAAGAGGAAGCCAAGGAACACAAAAGGGCTGGAGTATCCAATGGGCAATGACAAACTCCACGTTAGCAGGCATGTGGCAGAATATGAATGAAGACATTATTTAACAACACTGCATACTGAACTCCAGCAAAAGAGGGGAAAATGGCAGAAAACCCTCTGGATTCTGGCCCTGCCTTCTGTGGTGCAGACATGGAGGCTCACCACACTGGGGCTGAGGTCAACTATTTCATTCTTAATGTTGCTTAAATGGATGGGCAAGAAGCATATTTTGGATTGAAGTTCCAATACATGGTTATTCTTCAAGTACAGACATTCAGGAAAAATGAGCAGGCACAGGCAATTCTAGGTAACACAAATTACAAAGCATTTTAAAATGTAATTTTGCATTCTGAAAGGTACCTTTATGATCTTTTAAAAGGTGAGATGCTTACAGACTTTAAAAAATGTATCTACTAAATATTTAATGGAGTCTCTCAAGGTCTTTCTTTTAAAAAAAACATACAGGATAGTTATTTGCATATGTAATGCATTCACAAATGGAAATCACCATGTTCTTGGTGAAAACTCCCCAAACTTATGTCATATTAGTCTGCTTCCTGTTTCTATAATGTAATGGCTAGATACTTACAAAGAAGTGTTTCATTTACTGCATACGTCTGGAGGTTCAAGGGCTAAGCATTGTCTTGGATCTGGAAAACTATGCCAGATAACAAAGATAACCATGGAAGTGGAAGTGTGTGAGACAGAAAGATCATGTGGTCAGGGACTGAAATCCCACTATTTCTAACTCAGTCTTTTCCAAGAGCCTATCCCCCCAAAACCTAACGATCTCTTACACCTCCCACTATCTCTTAACCTCACCATGCTAAGAACCAGACTTCCAGCACATTTACTCTTGGGGTAAGTGTTAACCATATCTAAACGTAGGTGTGAGGGTACATGTCTATAGTCCCAACATTCTCGAGACAAAGGCAGGAGGGTTGCTCCAAGATCATGGTCAACCTGGGCTACAACAACAACAACAACAACAACAACAAAAAGTAAGTGAACAAGATAAACTATAGTGCAGAAGTCTCGTAGTTAAAACACAAAACAAGGCATGGGTGTGAAGGCCAGAGAACTCTTTAGATGTTGGCTCTCACCGTTCTACTTTTCCACCTTGTTTAAGTCAGGATCCAGGGTCTCTCCACTGGGTAAGCCAGACTAGCTGGGTCAGAAACTTCTGAGAGATGCCCTTATCTACCTCCGACCTTCCGGCAGTAGGGGGATGGAATTACAGATGTTCGGACTGTGTGACTGTATGTGTCATCATTAGTCTGGTGGCACAGACTTTCATCCACTGAGCCATCTGCTTAGCACCTCAGGGAGGTTCTTCAGTGTCTGTGTGTGTCAGCTTCCTTGATGCTAATATGAGAATGTGCGAATGTTATAGCACACAAAGGTTCTTGTTTGTTTGTTTGTGTTTTATTATTATTATTATTATCATTATCATTATCATTATCATTATTATTATTTTGGCCTGGACCTGCTTTATTGTGTACCCGTAGCACTCTCTGACCTCTCTGACCTCATGAGCCACACCTTAAGCTGCTAAGTGGCAGCTAGGCACTCTGTCTTATTGCTCTGGCTGTTGGCTCTGCCCCCCTTTCTGGTCCATGAGAACCACCTACCTCTTAAGCCCCTGGGCCTGATGAGAGCTGTGTTTAACTGGGAGCTGAGATTAACGAAGAGCTGCATTTAAGGCCCCTGCTCTAGGAAGTTGGTTCCCACACTGTGGCAGTCATTTTTACTTAGCATGTCAGATATTCAAGTGTTCTGTTGCACAGTAGAGCCTCTTAAAGAAGCTGTATCCATTGTCTTTCTCTCCCACTCCACCTCCCCCTTCAGCTTTCTCATGCTCTATGTGGAAATTCAGACCCTACATTGGGCACCATTTGTCTTTGCTTTTTCTTTGAGCTGCCAACCAGCTCCCAAATAAAGACACAGAGACTTATCATTAATTATAAATGCTTAACCTTAGCTTAGGTTTGTCCCACTAGCTTTTATTTTTAATTTAACTTAACCTGCTTCTATTCATTTAGCCTCTGGACTTTGTACCTTGCTTTCATTCTGTATGTCCTACTTTCTTGCTCCCTCTGTGTCTGTCTAGCTGGCCCCTGGCATCTCTCTAGTGTCTCTATTTCTTTCTTCTCCCCTTTTCAAGCCTAAATTCCTCCTCCTACTTACATTCCCTGCCGGGAAGTCCCAGCTATACCTCTTTCCTCGCTATTGGCCATTCAGCTGTTTATTAGACCAATCAGATCCCTTAGGCAGGCAAGGTAAACAAGTATTCCACAACATGAAAAAATGCAACACATCTTCGCATAAACAAATATTCCTCAACAGTGGAAGACATACTGGGCTTCAAAGATTGGATTCCAATAAAAAAATGAAAAATATAAAATATTAACAATTTAATAAAGATTATTTATTGGAATGACAACATTTTGGGCACACAGTTCAATTATACATCAGAATTAGTTTTATCTGTCTCTCCATGTTTCCTTAGCTTAGGGAATATAAAGGCTTGTATGCAACTCTCATTTCACTTCTCTTAGATGAGTTGGCTTTAGAAGGTCAATCCTTGCAGCTAGAGCTCCCCCACCTTTCCTCCTCGAGGGACTGTTAATTGGTTGTCTTGGAGTAAGAATAACTTTGCTATATCTGATCAATACAGTAAATGGTATCATGTACTCTGCCTTGATCTACAGACCAAGGCAACTGAATTCCCATTCACCAATACATTCACTACACACGCACGTGCGTGTGCACACACACACCAACACCACTACCACAAACACAGTTTTTCCATTTTTACAAACATTTTTAATTAGTGTTTTCAAGAATGTTAAGTTTAATATCAATAATGCTGATTTATACTTATAGTTCTTTCCAAGGCGTTCAAAAATGAAGACTAAAATATGTGTTGTTAAACACTAAACACCTTGCCTAATCTTTGAAAACTAGTATCAGAGGTCCCCAGATTAGGGCACATGATCCACCCAAAGGCAGAGGATATTCTTCGAGCCCTCTAGAGATTCTGATTTAGTCTTTCCAGGAGGTCGTAGCTGCTAGTGTCAGAATGGAGACAATGAATCTATCATGTAAGTAAATGCATAATTATCATGATAAGTGTTGAAAAAGAATGACATGATGGAATTAGAGGTTCTACAAGATAAAAAATAAAATATAGATTATGATATAAAAACTTGAACTGTGGCAGTTTAGCTGATCTTAATTATATTTTAAGATGTTGGGAGGGAGAAATCCTATAATTTAAGCCTAGGCATATAGCTTGGTAGCAGAGAGCTTTCCTAGCATGTATAAGGCCATAGGTTGGGAATCCAGCAATGTTAGGAGCAAAACAAAACTATGGTGTATCTTTTAGACACCCTGTAGATTAGATGGGTAGCTTATTTTTGCATTATACTATTTCTCTTATATAAACATGTTTTCATAAGAGAATCTAAATGAAAATTCCAACTCTTACACCACCAGAATATTCATTCTAGTCTCTTTTTGAAATTATCCATCTATCTTGTAGCACTAATAATAAAAGTCAGAGATAGATATTGGAGTTTAACCTGAAAACCAGGAAAAGAAATCAGCCCAGCCACTAGAGGAGCCTTATCTCTACCAAGGCTGGGTGACCACAGACTAAGCAAACAACCTCTCTTTCCTCTCATTTTATATTCCCTGTAGTGCTGGGATTAAGGGAGTATGACTCCCTAGGTCAGGGATTAAAGGTGTGAGCCACCACCTCCTGGATTTATTTCTGCATTGATATTGTGTAGCCCAGAATGGCCTTGAACTCACAGAGATCCATCTGACGCTTGTCTCCCAAATCCTGGAATTAAAATTATGTGTCTCCACTGCCTGACCTCTAGAGGCTTTAGCTTTGCCTCTAGGCTTCAGGGAAAATTTATTTATCAAAATACAAATAATATAGCACTATCTGAACATATTAATCATCTTTTAAAATATAGGAAGAGAAAAGCCTCTCTGGTCTCTTTAAAATTGAAAACAGTTCTGTAAACTGCATCAAAGGCAGATGGATCAGGTTTCAAAATGAAGGTTGCATATGTACATGCTCATTTGAGAAGATGAGGCAGATTCTTTTTCATGGGGAGAAGAGAATAACACACTTCGATTCCAGCAGCTCTATTTGAATCAGCTCTAAACACAGTGTGTGAAGTGGGGCAGTCATCAGTGTGCCATGAGGGATGGCTTCACTGTGACCACTGGGAAGGATTTCAGTGCTCAACTGTCTGTTCATCTACGTCCACGTCTGATAGACAAAACCACAGCATTCCGGTGGCTCAGGGACCTCAGAGTGAGAGTGTCTGTCAGAACTATCTCCAGACTCCTCCCCAGGACTCCCTGGACCATCAGGCACAAGCTAACCAAACACCATCATCTAAGAGCCTACAAGTGCTCTGCAAACCGCAGGCCTGAGATAACTTTCTCAGGTAGAGCTCTCAGTGATAAAGGAAAGGCAGGTGGTTTTAGATTTTAAAAAAAGGCGGGGAGGCTTACCAGCTTGCACTCCCACCAGCAATGCAGTAGTGTTCCCTTTACCCCACAAACTCTCCAGCATAAGTTGTCATCAGTGTTTTTG
>LOJH01017653.1:4029-22177 GCA_001685095.1 Ellobius talpinus
TCTCTCTCTCTCTCTCTCTCTCTCTCTCTCTCTCTCTCTCTCTCTCCATAAGCAAAAATAATCTCTCTACTATACTATAACTTGGTTTTGGTCATGAAATTTTATCATAGCAACATAAAAGTAACTAGTACACTAGGTAATGGTGAATCACTTTCCTATGTGCTTTTCTTTAAAGTTTATATACTCATTATTGATGAGTTGTGTTTTCATGCTCCCTTTCCTTTCCCAACATTGATAACATTAAATTGTTAAGTTTCGTTTGTTTACTGAATATTTAATTGCGTGGAGTTTTTGATTTTACACTTTGTAATTAGTAAATAATCTGGACATCTTAAGTTTGTCATTTGGATTTCATGTTTTATAGTGTCTCTGAAGAGTTGAAATTTTTGAATATAAATATATATATATATATTCACATATGATATATGAATGTATAAATATAATTTTTCATAAAAAGTTATATATTGTCTTTAGTCATACTAGTTTTTCTTCTACTTTAGTTTTCAGACCTTTTGTGCTCTTAGGATTTGTGATTTAATTAAGCCTTTCCTATGTTCCATGTATTAGTCCTTTGATGGTTATAAGAACTTTGAATTATTCTCCTTATTTTATCTTTTTCTTCAGTGCTGTGGCCATAACACAGGCCATTGAACTGCCCATATACTGTCTTTACATGACTACTCTTCCACATCATTGTCCTTGTTCTCTTCCTCCTCATCATCCTTTCCTTACATTCTTCCATTTCATTGCCTTCCTTCTCCTTCTCCTGATATATTCCAAACATTTATTTTTCTTCATACTGGGAATTGAATCCAGAGCCAAGCACATGCTAAACACACATCCTGTCACTGAGCTACATCCAGGCCCTATGAATACTTCTTATATTTTAGTCAAATTTAGTACTTCCCCTTTGCTTAGTACTATTTGTGATTTTATAGATTCCTTTTTGAAATTTCTGACTAATCTGAATACTTTGAAGATGTCTCATTACCACATAGATCAGTGGTTCTCAACCTGTGGGTCACGACCTCTTTGACAAAACTTTATCTCCCAAAATATTGACATTACAATTCATAACAGTATCAAAATTATAGTTATGAAGCAGTAACAGACATAATTTTAGGGTTGGGGGACATCACAACATGAGGAACTATATTAAAAGGTCACAGTATTAGGAGGGTTGAGAACCACTGATCTAGCTAGCTGCTTTAAGTTTTCTTTCATGATTATTTTTTTCATTAGTCCATAACCAATTTTTGTAGTAGAAGTAGTTGTAGTCTTTGTTGTTATAGCTGAATTTCCAACAGGTGAAAAAGGTTTTCCTTAATACAATTTTAAAATTGACAGATGAATGTGTAACTTTCATTTTGAAACACACATGCACTGTAGAACAGCTAAATGAGGCGAATTACCATGTGTAATGCCTTATATAGGTACAATTTTTTGGTAACAACACCTCATCTATTCTCACACTTCCAGAAATGCAAATTGTTATTAATTCTGGTCACTGTATTCTATCCCGTACCTGTGATTACTGAGATGCAAAAGAGGTTTCTGTCAGCTGCTTTCCTAACCAAAAGATAGGCTGTAGGTGGATGGAAGCAAAAATGTTTGCTTAAATTACATATTTATAAGATATTGCTTTTTAAAGAAGCAAGTCTAGAAAAAAGACCACATGTGCCTCCCAATCCTGTCACTTCACTCCTTTGGGGAAACAATCTTTCTTAGTTAGGTTATCTATTCCTGAGATAAAACACCATGGCCAAAAGAAACTTAGGGAGAAGGGGGTTTATTTCACTTTAGCATTCAACCAAATCACACTCTTATCACTGAGGGAATTCAGGGCAGGGACCTGGAGGAAGAAATTGATGTAGAAGTCATGGAGGATTACTGTCTTGCTCTCTATGACTTGCTCAGCCTATTTTTCTTCAGAACCCAGGACTTCCACCCACAGTGAGCTGGTCCCTCCCATATTACTCATCAGTCAAGAAGATGCTATATAGACTTTTCTATGGGCAAATCTGATAGAGGCATTTTCTCAATAAAGAGTCTTTCTTCCCAAATTACATAAAACTAGCTAGGACATTTGACTACTTGTCAACCTGACACACCAATATAACACTATTAAATAACAACCTTCCCATTGTTTTCATCCCTATGATCTCATATTACTATCCTAATAGAAGTTCCACTGTCTTTCAATGTTCAATACTTTAAATTTTTAGTTTCTTTAAAAATTCTAAAATCCTTCTAAAGATCCAAAGTCCCTCCGAACCTTGAAAGTGTATCTAAAACTCCAAAGGCTTTCTGAAATATCTGAAGTCTCTCAACTGTGGGATCCTATAAAATGAAAGTAAGTTAAATATTTTCTTACTCCAGGAAGAAAGAACCATGGCACAGTCGCAATCTGAACAAAGCAAAACCAGAATTCAACAGTGTAAGCAAATTAATTAATGCCCAATGACTGGAATTCACTCAGCATCTTCTTGGGTACCCCAAAGAGCCTGGACCACTTCTCTGGTTCTGCTGTTGGTGCCCATATGGCTTGTCTCTTGGGCTTCAGCTAGCTCCGTGTCACAGGTGCTCCTGTCTTTGGTGATCACTCATGGCTATTGTCATCTCCAAAATGCTGAGGTCTTCACTACAACTGGACTGTGCCTTCACCAGTAGTCTTGTCTGGGCTGTCTTTAGGAACTCTGATCCTACCAAATGGTACCAAGTCTCAACTTCTCCCCAAGACCCCTCCAATCCTGGGGCTTCTACTTCAGCTGGTACTGCATAGTCACCAATGGCCTCTTATGTTGCCAAGCCTCAGGTGCTCTCTATGTCCATGTCATGCCTTCAAAACCAGAACCACCTGTATACATTGCCAAGTTTTGCTGCCAGTACAAGTTATATTCATGGCACCCTCTGGGCCAGAGCTTCTGTGTGCTGATCCTGAGGAAACACTCCCAGAATTTTTTGCCTCAATGATGACATTCTAGTCTTAATCACATCTGATTGTTCAATCCCAGCCAACCAATATCAATTGTCCAAGCAAAGATTTTATTTTCTGGTTCTTCAAAACATCAGTTGAATTCTCTGATAGGATCTTTGCTTCCCTCTGAAACTTCAGGAGCCAAAACTCCATTTTCTTCCCTGCTATCAGCATTATATTCTAAGTTCCCACAACAACTCAACAAGCTTAGAACACTCAATGGCTTTTCTAGCCCATCCCAAAGTTTTGAAAACCTTCTACAATCCTCCAAAACATGTGGTCTTGTCTATTATAGCCATATCCTGCAACCTGGGACCAATTTCTGACTTTGTTTGGGCTTCTATTTCTGGGAATGAACACATGACCAAAAACAACTTGAGGAGAAAAGTATTTATTCTAGTTTACAGTTCCTCATCTTATTCCATCACTGAGGGACAACAGGGCAGTAACTCAAACAGGGTAGGACCCTGAAGGCAGGAGCTGATGAAGAGGCCATGGAGGAATGTTGCTTATTGCCTTGCTCTTAATGGCTCGCTCAGCCTTCTTTCTTATAGAACCCAGGACCACCAGACCAGAGATGGCCCAGCCACGATGAACTGGGCCCTTCCCCACCAATCAGCAATCAGCAAAATGTCCCAAAGACTTGCTCATAGGCTAACTGGAGGGGACATTTTCTCAATTGTGGTTCCTTCTTCCCCAATGTCCCTAACTTGTGTCAACTTTACATAAAACTCACTAGCACACATGCCTGGGGTAATATGGACAAAGAAGCTAAAATTATAAGACTGTTTCTTCTAGAGAAGTGTGGGACTGAAATACAGATGTCCTATCACCTTCAAACATTTCTGTTCTTTACAGAGGGTAATTCAGGTAAAAACTCTAACCCCATTTTGTTTCTATGAATGAGATCCCTTTTGAACCCTTGAGCCTGGAAAGGAAGTAATGAATTGTACCAAAATTTTAGAGGACACTGAAAGGTGAGCTCAACTAGGTAAAAGTCAAGACACTGGTATGCCAGATATTACTGCCAATCAAGGTATCTAGGAACAAGATGCTTTCATTTTCAGAGCTTCAGATTCATTACCTGCAAGGAAGTTTAACAAGGTGATCATGAAGGCCCTTTTTTTATCTCTAGCAATTGTTAATTTCATTATAGCAGTCTATTAAGAGGGCAGCATATTCAAATGTCTTATTGGTCAGGCCTGATTTTTATGTCTTCTTTATTCCTCAACGTTAGCACTACATTCTTTCCTTCTTCCTTCTTTATATGTTTATAGCACAGATGCATAGTACATGCTGCATGACTGACAATGATGATAATCATGTATTGATCTCTGCATGAAGGTGACAATTGCGTAGCTTGGTCTGTTTGAGGGGAACCTGGCAGTGGGACCAGGATCTGTTCCTGGCACATGAGCTGGCTTTTTGGAGCCCATCCCCCATGGTGGATGCCTTGCTCAGCCTTGATGCAGGGTGGAGGGGCTTAGTCCTGCCTCAGTTTAATGTGCCAGCTTTACTGACTCCTCATGGGAGGGCCTTACTCCCTCTAAAGAATTGGTGGGGGTGGGTTTGGAGGAAGGGAGGAATGGGAGGAGGGGAGGATGGGGGAACTGTGGTTGGCATTTAAAATGAATAAAAAATTTAAAAAAATTAAATGGAATATAGTCATATACTTTTTATATTCAAATATTAAAGATCAGATAAGTTCTTACAAAAATTAAAAAGAATAGAACTTTTTGTACTATTATAATCTTTTTAGATTCTAATAAAATGTTAACCTTATCATTTTTGAATTTATTTATTTTTTTAAAAAACAATCTTTTCTCATTTTACATACCAATCCCAGTTCCCACACCCTCCCCTACTCCTGCCCCTCCACCTTCCCACCCCAGCCCCCATCTACTCCTCAGAGAGGGTAAGGCTTCCCATGGGGAGTCAGTAAAGTCTGGTACATCACTTTCAGGCAGGACAAAGGCCCTCCCCACTAATATAGGCTGAGCAAGGTATCCCTCCAAAGAGAATGGGCTCCAAAAAGACAGTATAAGCATTAAGGATAAATCCTGGTCCCACTGTCAGTGATCCCACAGACTGCCCCAGCCACACAATTGTCACCCATATTCATGGGGCTTAGTTTGGTCCTATGGTAGTTTCCTGCTGTCATTCTGAAGTCAGTAAGCTTATACTAGCTCAGGTAAGCTGTTTCTGTGGGTGTCCCCATCATGGTCTTGACCCCTTTGCTCATATTCTTGCTCCTCCCTCTCTTCTACTGGAATTTGGGATCTCTCTTCAGTGCTTCACTGTGGATTTTTGCATCTCTTTCCATCAGTTGCTGGATGAAGGTTTTATGATGACAATTAAGGTAGTCATCAATNAGCTGTTTCTGTGGGTGTCCCCATCATGGTCTTGACCCCTTTGCTCATATTCTTGCTCCTCCCTCTCTTCTACTGGAATTTGGGATCTCTCTTCAGTGCTTCACTGTGGATTTTTGCATCTCTTTCCATCAGTTGCTGGATGAAGGTTTTATGATGACAATTAAGGTAGTCATCAATCTGATTACAGGGGAAGGCCAGTTCAGGCACCCTCTCCACTATTAGGGTCTTAGCTGGGGTTATCCTTGTGGATTCCTGGGAATTTCCCTAGTTTCGGGCTTCTTGCTAGCTCCATAGTGGCTCCCTTGATCAAGGTATCTCTTTTCTTGCTCTCATCTCTGTCCTTCCCCGATCTCTACCATCCCTTTCCCTCATGTTTTCCTCCCCTCCTCTCTCCTCCTCCTCCCCTTCCACCCTCCCTTCCCCCCACTCCCAATTTTCTCAGATCTTGTCTATTTCCCCCTCCCAGAGGGTTCCATGTATGTTTCTCTTAGGTTTCTTCTCGATACCTAGCTTCTCTGGGGCAGTGGACTGTATATGTTAGTTAGCCTTTGCTTTATGTCTAATTGTCACTTATGAGTGAATACATACCATGTTTGTCTTTCTGGGTCTGGGTTGCCTCACTAAGGGTGTTTTTTTCTTCTATTTCCATTCATTTGCCTGCAAATTTCAAGATGTCATTGTATTTTTACAACTGAGTAGTACTCCATTGTGTAAATGTACCACATTTTCTTTATCCATTCTTTACTTAAGGAACATCTAGGTTGTTTCCAGGTTCTGGCTATTTCAAATAGGGCTGCTGTGAACATAGGGGAGCAAATGGTTAACCTGATCTTATTGCTGTAAAATAAATGAGAATTTATTCTGCAATGCTGAGAGTCAAACCCAGTCCAATGTTCATGCTAGGAAAACAGACCACTTCTAAGTTACATTTCCAGACAACCATAGAATTATCAAATTATGAGAGTACTTATTACTAACAATAACAATAATAAAATTAGAACAATAATTTTTAAAGTATAAATATGATTGTCAGATGTTGGCTCACTTACTTATTTTTACATGTATGAAGATGATTCATGATATCTGAGTTCTGTATAAGGGTTCATGCTGGTTTTTCCAAGGAAGCCTGGTGGGGCTGTAGTCTAGTCTCTTTCCTATAAGAGAAAGACAGGACCATAGAAACTGATAGGTACATCTAGATTATTTTCACTTATCTCATGATAAGACAATTGAGCCTATCATGCCTGTTAAAAACATAGATAATTTTGCAAAGAAAACTTTTTGGTTAGTATTTATTTATTGAATTATTTTCAAATGCTGGCACTATATTATTTTGAGACCAATTTAGGTTCACTACCTATAAGAAACAAAGGCTTAGAATAAGGGCTCAATTTCAATTTTCATAGTCATTGGACATAAATAGGCTCTTGTAAATTTAGGTTAACAGAAGCAAGTGTGAAGTTCTTATATTGCAATATTTTTAATAGTTAGCTTATATTTGGGAGAAAGTTTGTTTTATATCTCTTTTCATGATGCTTTATTCATTAGTTCTATAAAGAAAAATCCATCAGACTCACCACTTTCCTTAGACAATGTCCAGAAGAGCTTGATTACTGGTAACATGATCACTATGATATATCAGGAGAATAACTTCTCTGAGAGTGTTTATCAGCTGTAGAAGTTTCCTGGTGGAGTCTTTATGTGGTTTTAATACCAGGATAATAGTAGCTTTGTAAAGAGAGTTAGGAAGTGTTCCTTTTCTTTCTCTTTTGCGGAATAACTTGAGTATTGGCTTCTTCTTTGAAGGTCTGTTGGAATTCTGCACTGAGAAAGGGAAGTGGATGCAAAGTCTCAACCCTAATGAAGAATCTGCTTGCATCTGATACTTGCTGATATAAGAATCATGCTTATAAGGACTCTTTCCTGCTACTCTCTAACCTAATGGAGACCCTGTCACTCAACATATTTCCAGATTCTTTAACATCATGTGGGAAACTGTCAGAAATGAAAAAAATCTTAGGCTCTACCCCAGACCTACTACATTAGAAACTGTATTTTTAAAAATCCCCATGGGTTCTGTGATGCAATTATGAATTGAGAAGCACAAGTATATGCATAATATGTTTTCATTCATGTGATGTTTTGGAGCAAACTAAAATAATCCTTGATGATTAAAACTTCATGCAGTAACTACCTTGTGGAGGCTGTGGGGTTGAGAACTGATCATAAAGGAACTTGAAAGAACTTCTAGGCTAGTAGGAATTTTCTGTATTGTGAGGAGGTAGTTTGCATAGGTATATAAATTTACCATGTATATCTTTAATAGTGTGTAAAATATAAAATTAACTGACAAAATAAGAAAAGATTCCATGCTTGGGTCCTACTGTAGAAATTCTGGTTTACCAGGGATGAAGTTGCAACCAAGTTGCTTGGGGATTTTTAAATATTCCTAGGTGATTCTAGTGGGCAACTCAGTTTGATTCAGTGCTGAGTTGAATGTAGAAAGGGTCTGTGTATCATTCTATAGTCATGAGAACAAGGGAGGGCACACTAAGGAAACGAGAAGACAAACAGAAAAGATTCATGTTAAGAAACATGATAGTTTAAGAGATTTTTTAAGAATGTCTTAGAGCAGACAAAAACAAAAATAAATCTTAAAAAAGTGTATTCTTATGAGTTGGTTTGAGTAGAAGTGTGGAGACTGAAAAAGATTGCAGTGTCTTTGAAGAACTTTGTAGTTAATAAAAAGAAGATACCAAGTGTATCATTAACTTGGATTACCTCTAAAAGCATGTGCTAATCACACCAAAATCTGACTTTTACCCTTATGTGAGTAATAAAATATTCCTATGGATTTAAGATATACTGAAACTATTTCTCAGACTGTTTATTTCGCTTCAAGGGAGAATCGAAGCGGAGAGCCTCCCTCTTTACATAGTGACATAACCATTTTGTTTATTCTGCTGATGTTATCTAAGTGCAAAATGTCTTAATGTTGCATAGTTTCCAAGTGTGAGTTAATCCTATAGCAAGGACCCTTGGAAGAGAGTTGCTATAAAAGTTTAGGAAAGGTTTATAACTAACCATCCTATCGTTTTTAAATAGCATTGTAAATTTTGGTTTCTGTCACCTTTAAAGTGTATACTGTTACATTATGTGTTAGAGTTAAGTCTTATTTATTTTCCCCATAGTCTTTTGGGAAACAATACAGACATTCCATCCTAGTATTATTGTTCAGAGAAAAAATTAAATTCAAACATTAACTTGGGGGGATATGCATGACAGAAACAGCTTTTGAGCCTAAGCATTTTTCTTTATTTGCCTACTAGCTAATCCAAAGTCTGTTGAATTAGATGTAGGTGAAGCACCTCCAAAACCTGGAGCAGAATTTTCTACAGTAATTCTTTGCTCTACCCATGTAAGAAACCTCAATGAATGTTTATGGAGGAAAATTCTTTGTGCTCATAGTTCATCTCTCTGTAGACCGGGAGAATGATTTGTGCACTGGGAAGGAGGATGAAGTGTTTCATATATTATTAATTAGTGTGTCACAGTCAATGTTGAGTGTCAGAGAAACAGATACCTGCTCATTAGCATCCTCTCCTGAAGGGATCACAGCAAAAATCACAGAAACCTTTGGACTATCTGTGCCCTCTCAAATACCCTTACCTGAATCACATCACTCCTGCCAGAACAGTTAGCGCAGTAATAAGCTCTGTTAGATGTCAATCAAATTGACCTCTAGCATGCTTTCTGTATTGGTAATCTGCTGTGTCTAGAGACAGTCAAGGAGAACAACAATAATCAGACCTTAAAGAAATTGGCCGGCTTGACAGTGACAAATTAAGGTACTGTCACCTCTGACAGAGTAGTGAACTTTAAAGCAATAGTAGCTCAAAAGCTTTGGTTTTCAGAAGTTTGTGAAGTAGCACTCTGTCTTTTGTCAGGGGTGCCATTTTCACATAAGGGGATGGTTTGTGGACAAGATCCAACGTTTCTTCCTCTATCTTGCTCTCTTGCTCCAATTACCACAGTGCTTGCTTCTCTCCACCCCAAAGCTACAAGAAGAGGTGGGAAAATTTGCTTTATGAACTACTACTTATTTGCATCATACCCATAGACTTTCTGTGACTAATACTTTCAGAAAGCATAAATACTTGGGAGTTGAATTTCAATACTAAAGCTTTAGATGTTTTATGTATGGTACGGAAATAAGAAAGGGAAACTGCTAGTTTAAAGATATAACTGTGAAGTGTTAGATTTTGTTTTATTGTTTGTTTTTTTTCCAGATCCTGAAAGGGAATGCCAGGTTATTTGGTGCTTAATGAAATCTCACACTGTTATGAGAGCCAACCTCACTGCAAATTCTGTTCGTGATTCTTGCTAGTTGGTATCCTCTGTTCATTTGTGTGATTCTATTTCTGGAAGACAAGAAATATAACCGCTTTATGGGAATCAAAGCTATGACAGAGATGGGTGTTAGGAGAAATTGAAATGGGAAAAAGGGAAGCTTGAAGTTTAATGACCTTGGGAAAGTCATGTATGTTATGACTTGTCAGTCATTTATCTTATTAAAATATTCTTCCTAGTTCTGCTTCATGAGAGCAGTATTTCATAATATAAGGAAATCCCCATGTTTCTAAATTAAGAGATGAAAATCTCATCTGAAGGACATTAATTTTGATATGTGTGATTGGGAGAAGATTAATACTTATCCACCATCTAAAGAAGTGTTATTCTATAAAGGGAGGAGGGCCCAGCAATGTGACCCTCACCTTTAGGAGTCACATAAATCTGAAGCAAAATTCCAGAGCCCCCACATACTAGGTTTGTAAGTCATGAAATTTTCTGTCTCTTTTGCTTTTATTCTTTTGTAAATTAATGCAAAAATCCTAAAATTTTCAATTTTCTGTAAGAACGTAATACAAGCAAGTATCTAATAACGGTTTACTGTTTGTAGATTTGGGTTCGGGAAATTGTCAGGAAGACACAAGGTATATACTAATGAGTGTCAATCAAGACAAACAGAACAATCTAGGAAATGCCTAAACAAACAAAAGGACTAAAGACAACTTTTGCTTTCAATTCTTTCATCAAACATTTCATAATCACCCCTGTATACAATGCTTCAATTTTGAACTAAGGCAGCCAGTGTAATGACAGTAACTTATATGGCAGGCAGATTGTAGTATACCAATTAGGGAAGCTGTATTTTGGTATCAGTTGTAGGCTGTCTTTGTCACCTGGATAATGCCTTTTAAGTGTTCTGAATTTGGTTTTTCTTGACTACTTGCTGAATCTAGCTGCATTACATAATAGGATATGTGCTCTTTTCATTTCTAGTATTGAACAACCAAGACTAGTTGACCTAATTTGACTTGATTTTAGATATCTATCTGCATTCTTCTGATTCTATGGCATTAGTAGAAGTAAGATAAAGTCTCTCCCCCAAAATACAGAGAAGTTATTGATAAGCAAGGGAAGATCTTTTAGATGCTACACTTAAAATTCTTAGATTAATCACAGAAGCTGATGGTATACTGAATAATAAACCAATTTTCCTCCAAAGTAGAGTTATATTCATTAGATTTGTTTCTTCCATCATAAGAAAATACTAACTAATATATACTAAGTGCCATAAGCTTGTGTTAAATTTTTATGGAAATTGCAGTGATATGGAAATATAGGTGTATTTGGTCTTTTTCCAATTTCATTTGCTTATAAATCATCTTAATACTATCATCTTGATTAGGAACCTCTATGGAAGACAAGGAAATATTCTTTTACAACATAAAATGAAGGTTCTTACTACCGTAAAAAAAATTAGTAAAGGCAAAATAAAGACTGCTTTCATGGATATAACAGTGACATAAAAGTCCATGTAACCATGGATAGCTCTTGAACCTTGTCTAATAACACTTATTTTGTCTGATGTGTTTTCATCATTTGAGAGGCTCCAATCACATTTTGGGTAGCCTTTACTTAAATGAACTCATGACATTACCCTTTCATACTTAAATGTACTTCATGTCATCTCTTTCCATTATCAGTGTGAAAATATTTCCTCCAGGTGGTTTTGAACCCTGTATCAATTATTGATATGTCACAAGTCACACTGGAACTCAGTGCTTAAGACTGAAGTCCTTTTGCTTTTGAATCTGCCATTCATATTGGAGGGTGACTGACCTGAGCAGGTTTTTACTGGGGTCACTTACATATCTCTGCTGAAGCCTGGACTGTGAACAATCCCAAGTCAACTTGAATAGGAGGATCTGATCCATGTGTCTAAAGCAGTACTTGAATCAGTGGAGAAGCCCTTCTTCGTTTTAACAGTAACAGAGATTCA
This sequence comes from Ellobius talpinus, assembly GCA_001685095.1. Lineage (NCBI taxonomy): Eukaryota > Metazoa > Chordata > Mammalia > Rodentia > Cricetidae > Ellobius > Ellobius talpinus. Next base: position 15,725 of record LOJH01017653.1, read on the forward strand.
TGAGACCACAACCACTTTACAAAAACATTTCCAAGTATCTGCTCCTGTCCCTTCTATTTACATGCTAATGTCAAAACAAAACATTGTAGCTGAACCAAGAATTTGATGGCAAGAAATCACTCTCTGTTTAGGAAACTACAAAGTCCCAGAACAAAGGACACAGATGATAAATTATAAATAATTGCGGTAATTGATTAAATATGCTATAGGTGACTCCCATTTTGCCTCTATTAGAACGTATCAATCATTTTTCTTAAATTCCAAATTGTTTACTCAGTGTTATTTTTACCTAAATAAGCTTCCTTAAGGTAAGGATTAGTTGATTAACAACAAATTGACTTCCAAGAAAGTAGATGGTCTGTAAATCTCTGAAAATTATTTTTGTTACAGAGTATGAGAAAGTCAATTTAGAAGGCTTGCTTAGATTGTACCCAACCTACAGCAGTCATGTAAGGAGGGTGTTCATTGCTTCCAAAAACCCATGGATGAGGAGCTGAATCTTATTGCTGGTATGCTGTGTCATTTAGCTGTAAATATGAGCATTAGATCCCAGCTTCCTGATGCATCCAGTGAAGAACTCAATGCTGCTCCCAAGTATTGATGAATTGACAGGATAGAGCTGGACACAAGGTTTTGGAAAGTCAGATTAAAATTATACTCTGTTCTCCTTATTGCTCCAAGACAGATGCTGATGGCTCTTTTAGATCTCTGCAGGCTTCTCTGGATTGAATGACTAAAGGACCTGCACGTCTGCTGCTGCCGCCTTCTTTGTGAATGTCTCTCTAAATGTTCTGGCATAGCTGATGTCATGTACATTCCAATGTTAATATCCCTACTTTATTATTAAGATATAATAGTTATAAAAATTCAAGACTGTGAAAAATTCAATACCTGCAAATAATGTGTGAAAATGAAATCAGAGTATTTAGCATATCTTGTGCCTTAAACAAATTTATTGGGGTTGAAAATCTTCAAAATCTGCTTTTTTAGTTACTTTATAAAGTATGTAACAAATTACTGGGTACTGTAGGCACTTTGACCTTGTTGTGTTGTGAAACATTAGAGCTCATTCCTACCTTGGTGCTTGTTATTGAATTTCCTTCTATTCCTCTCCCCCGATAACTACCCTAGTCTCTAGTAACTTCTGTTCTCTATTTCTATGAAACCAATGCTTTGAGCTTCCACATTTGAATGGGAACATGTCATATTTATCTTTTGTGCCAGTTTTTGTCACTTAAAATAATGACTCTGTTGCTGCAAATGAGAAAGTTCCATTCTTTTTGTGTTTGAATATCCCTCATTTTTCAGATGTAAATCCATGGATGATATGGACTGTATATATGGCTATTACATCACTCTGTCCATATACATTAATATCATTTGAGGAAGCTGAACACAGTTATAAAGTACACTGAATTCCTGACACTCAGTTTTATCTTTATCTGGGTAGATTTTCTGATTTATTTTAACATATATGAGTTGAGGTCAAATTAGCAAAGATGCATTGAGAAACTGCTCTTAGAAACCACAAAAGTTTATTGATTCAGATAGGATTGTGCTAGAATTGAAGAGCCTTTTCCTGGAAACTTCACATTAGATCTCTCCACTTTACTGCTCAAGCCTTGTGGGTTTCAGGACATGAACACAAATCCCCTCATTCTGTTACATTACTGTTGCATTAAATGTCATTTTCTCAAGAAGGTTACAAAGTTACTGAGGGTTAAGAACTCCTATGGCGAACTCTATTTGTCTTCGTGTAAGTATGATAGAACATAAAGCATAGTATGTATTTGAGTACTTCATTATAAATGAAATGAATTAATGAAACAAGAAATATAAAAAGCTCATGATATTAGAAAAGAAATGCTACTATCCATGGCAATCACATTTTTCTAAAACTTTAATAAAATTCATCTTTGTCTCTCAGTAACTCTCTCACAAGTCTTCTCTTACTGTTTCCAGGCCCAATCCCTTGCAGCTCAGGTATTTTACCTGGAATGAGACTCTGAGAAAGAGTATTTAAGTATTTATTGATTCTTTTAATGACAGCCACATTCTTTTAAAGACAACAATGTAGAACGCTCCTCTCTTGCCCTCTTCCAGACTGACCTTGTCTCATGGAAAGAAAATCTGTGGGTTCAAAAGGATGTACATACTCAGATACTGTATTCCCTCTTATATACCATGTTCTGGTTAACTACTAACCCAGAATGTTTCTACAAAGAATTCATTCCTGCATTAAGGGCTGATTTGGTCCTCTCCAAGTCAATCCTTTTAATATCACCTGCTAATGCCAAGGTATACTCAGTAGGTCTAAGATGTGGTCAGATCATTACTCTTATGGAAGTTTGGGGCACAGTTGAAATGTTCAAATTAAAATGTCTATGTGTGTCTATAAATTTAATGTGTTGAGTGCAGAGAATCTAAGGAAGAGTCGGGATTAGATCACAGGCCGCATACTTTATTCATATGGCCATGTTCTTATTCAGAACATCAGACTCCTGAAATTTTTATTAGTTTTTAAACAGTGACATATAAAATAATGGCTCTCATTATGCCATTTCCTCTTTTTTAAAAAAATACTTACTATTTATTTATTTATTTATTTGTTTATTTTGTGTGTGTGTGTATTTCTGTGTACACCTGTGTGCATGTACCAACTATGTGCATCAAGATCAGAAGAGGGCATCAGATCTATGGAGCTGGAGTTACAGATATTGGCTTATTATACAGGTGCAATAATCTTACCTCCAGTCCTCATGATTTAGCAGCAAGCACACTTGCCCCCCAATTCATCTCTCCACCATCTTCATTATGTCATTTTCGTACATACTTGGTTGTGTCTGACCCTTGCCCCTTCCCCCTGCTGTTGACTTTCTTCCTCCATACACCAACCTCCCTCCTGTTCCCATATATCCCCATTATCTTTATTGCTGTTCTCAACCTAAAATATACTATCTATAAATGAAAGAAATTATGTGGGATTTGTACTTTTACTTTTGAGTCTAGGATAGTTGGCTTCTTGTAATTTCCAGCAAATGTTGCAATTTTCTCTTTATGAATAAATAAAATTCCATTATATATATATATACTATATTTTTTTATCAGTTTTGGAACTCTGTCCTCTTTTCATATCCTAACTATTATGACTGTAGTACCAATAAACATGGATACTTAAATATCTTTGTGGTACTTGATTTCCAGAATTTTAAACTCAAACCTTGATTTCTAGGTTGTTAAAAAGTCATCTGATATGCGGGACTTTGTATGTATTCGTACAAATGCCATGAATATTAAGGAAGGCTCTTTCAACAAAATAAAAAGTTATAGTGTATTTTTCCTTTTGTCTGTCTGTGTTTTTATTCTTGTTAAATGATGGCCACAGATACACTGTTCCTTGAAAGTAATGAATTCTATTGCCTGCCAGGCTTTTCTCTAATGAGATATATAGATCCCTCAGCTGACTGTAAAATCTATGGTAAGGTAAATTATCTTTTACTTTGTACAACATATGAAAGAAATGAGTTTTCGTGACTTAAATTTGTTGTCTGATCAGTAATGAACTGTGATCCAAAAAAGCAAATATGCACAATAGCAGAATCTTAATTCAGGCATCTATGATAAAGTACCACAGAGGGCTAGAGATCACTTAGTAAGAGAACCTGCTGTTTTTTTCAGAGGTTCTGGGCTTGGTTCCCAGCACCCACATGACAGCACACAGCTGCCCATACTCCAGGTCCAGGGGATGTCACACTCTCCTTTGGCCTCTACTGGAACCTGCACCCATATGAGCATACCCCCACAAAGACAGATACATAAACACATGCTTCAATAATAATAAAAATAAATCTTTTTAAAAAGTACCGTGGACCGAATGGCTCAAATAACACTGTTTTTGTTTTCTAGTTCCTAGATTAAAAAGTTCATGGTCAAGATAGATGGATATTGTGGTTGGATTTGCAGATAACTGTTTCTGGTATAGAAATATTTTGTTCTTCTCTTTCTATATACATTAATGACTCCATGAATGGCTCACTTCGTTGCATGCGGGGAGGACCCGCTTGTTAGTCCCGGCAACCAGGCTAGCTTAGCCCTGAAATAACCACACAGAAATTGATCACTGCTTGGCCCATTATCTCTAGCCTCTTATTGGCTAACTCTCACATCTTGATTTAACCCATTTCTGTTAATCTATATATCACCACTTGGCAGTGATCAATCTTTCTTACTTACTTAGCTTACTAGGAAAGATTCGACATGTCTGTCTCTGGCAGCTCCATGGTGGCTCCATCTCTGACTCTGCCTTTCTTCCTCCCACTTCTTCAAACTCCTATCACTTACCACAGGGACTCAGCAACCAAATATCATCACACTGGGGACTAGACTATAACATTTTCTTAAACATTCAGTACTTAGCAGATTATTTGGCTTAACTGGAATTTCCTGCAAGTGTTAAAGACTAAGCTTTTTATATGTGCACACGATACCATATCTATAGTATTTATTTTTGGGTGCTGGGAATCAAATTGAGGATTTGATACATATTAGGCAAGCAGCCCACTACTGCAAAATCCCACTCCTTACTATGTTACAGAGTTAGTCTCATTCAGTTGAATTTTTACTGATATTTTGTCCTCAATTTTTGAGTAAGATTTTTAACCTTGCATTGCATCAGTTTTCCAATAGAACAGTTTGTTCTCAGGGAGCACTTTATGGTATTCTCACCAGATGTTTTTCACACTCAATGGAGATCATTGTGGTTGATTCATCTTCTTTATCTTGTCAAATATTTCACTCATTTTGACATTTGCAGAAGGCCTTGAAGGTCTGTCTTCTATTAGTAATATTAAGTTCCAATTGCTCTCATAATTTTCAGTAGAGTTTGAATAGAATGCAGAAAATTACCAGAATATCTGATTTTGGCATTTGTTAACTGAATGATGCATTGTCGACAACCTTGGTATTTTGTTCTGTTATGTTCAATTGAGAAACTAATGCACTCTGAAAATAATAGCATTTTGTTTCTTTAGAACAAACAAATAGACAGCATTTGTGGTGTTGGCTTTCATTCCAATACAGTTTGGGGTTTTGTATGATAGGCTGCGCACCAAGTGGTTCAGACATTCTCTTGACCCTTCTCATTGTCTCAGCCTGGACGTCCTCATGAAATACCATTTGATTGAACATAGAACAACAGTCTAGAGAAAATCTGAATTATATATTCCAAATGATCACAGCAATATTATTAATTAAGACATAAATTAGAAATAACATAAAACACCTTAAGCAAGAAAAAATGGCAACCATGAGAATAAATCACCATTTATTAGCATGGATAGATCTCAGGAGCTCACTGAGAGAAAGAGAAAGTTTACAGAAAGGCATGGAACATGTGCAGCTGCTTTTGTTCCTCTTCCCATATATACAGTTTCTCTTCTCTATGGAGAACATTAGGTGATTTTATATCCTGCTCTCTTGAAGCTAAGTGTTATCACAGACATGGTTTAGCTAATAAAGTGGACAATAGTGATATCCATCACATCATGGAAGTATATAAGTGCTGCTTACTGCAGCAGGCCTGTATGCTTCTCTCACATACACTGGGGATTAGTGGAGACACACTGTGCTATGTGTCATGCAGAATTTTGTGCCATTTCCTGAACCTGTAGCAACCTTGAAGTAAGTAAGAAATCAACCTTGGTTGTTTGAAGTTACTGAAATGTTCTGCTTAGTTTTTTGGAGAAGTTGGAATGTTTATCCCCTAACTTCTATTCCTTCTCAGTAGAAGGCATCCTGAACCTGCAAGGTGTTTCAGCTGTCAGCAGAAAATGCTTCAGGAAGAAAGACAGGAATGTGGGTGTTTTTTATTTGAGACTGTGATATAATTACAACATTCCCCCTTCCCTTTCATTCCTCCAAATCCTCTAAATATAACCTCTCTGTCCATATAATATTATTTTTATATATGTCTTTAGGGCTGACCATTTGGCACTGGACAAATAATTGGTGTGTTTGTCCTGAGGAAGACCACCTCTCTTCCTCCCAGCTTTCCTCAGTTACCAATAGTTCTTTGCATAGGACTAAGCCCTTGTGGGCAATTCCCCATCCAGTTTAGCATGTCTATTGGTGTCATTCTTGTTCAGCTCATATTTAGGCAGTTATATTGGTGCAAACTTATAGATGTAGCTTCTGATGTTACTAGGAGACACAATTGCGCACTCTACTCCATGATCCTCTTGCTCTTTCACAATGTTCCCTGAGCCTTAGGTGTGGGGTTGTTTTGTGAATGTATCCATGCAGACGGGATTTCACAACTCATTTTGACTTGTGGTTTTCCGTAATGGTCTCCGTCTGTTGCAAAGAGAAATTTTCTTGATGAGGGGTAAAAACTACACTAATCTCACCAGAAGATCCACTGGAGGGGTGAGTGCGTTCCTGACCCTTGGAAACGGA
>LOJH01017654.1:5410-22177 GCA_001685095.1 Ellobius talpinus
GAGAGAAGAGAGAGAGGAGAGAGAGGAGAGAGAAAGAGAGAGAGATTGAGAGAGAGAGCAAGAGAGAGAGATTGAGAGAGAGAGAGAAAGAGAGAAAGATTGAGAGAGAGAGATTAGCACTTTGTGCATGTGGAGCTCTTTGCGTGTGGTAAACAAAGCATCCTCTAAGAGATGGGCTGCAGGTCCGTAGGTAATCCTGCCAGAATGGGAAGAGAAGGTCAACTGGCCTCTAACTCTGCTTCAAAGGGCAGAAAGTTTTCTGCTTTGGGGAAGGAGAGGGAGCAAGGTGATAGGGACTTGGTGATGGGTGCAGAGGGCACACATGAGGAAATGTGAGATTACCCAGTAAGGAACAGAGTAAGTGTCACCCTTCTGTTTCCTTTACAAAGTGCACTAAATCTTTAGCAATTTTGATGACTGGTCCCCTCTAATACTGAGGCAATTTCTGAGCACAAAATGGCATTATTGTAATAATCTATAGAGCTCTAAAATGGGTCATTTAAACGGGCTTGTTCAGATACCATAACAGCAAGGTAAGGATGTGATTTGAAATGAAACAGAATAGCTATTCTCGGCCTAGAGAAATATATACAATAACCACAGAGAGAGGGACTTTTCCCCCATATAATGAGCTTTGAAAAGAAAAAGTAAAAATCACTAAGAATTACGTGAAAATCCTCAAAGAAAATAGGAAGCTTGTTGAGATATAATTGAAGAGCATGAAAAATATAAAAATAAACCTGAATGCTGACAAGCATACTTTAGAACATTGACTTCTCTAATAATTTTATTATTTATTATTATTAATTGGGTATTAATGGGAATTGGTGAGGTATATGAATATTCTCTCAGAATTCTTAAGCTATTCAGAAACTTTAGTCAAATAATTTCACCTGTTTTAATGTATTTTAATAAAAACACTACAACTGTTTCCAGTATGTAGAACAAGGTCTGGGAAATTCGGAATATTCTACCAAAAAATAAGTTATGGCATTGATATTGTTATATCCAGACACTAACATCATATGAAGCTGGAGACATGGGAAAGTGTTTGGGATACAGTCTACCTATAAATCCTGAAGAAAACATTTATTATATTGTAAACATAATTGTGGAAAATATATAAAGAACACAAAAAATGAAATGTTTCAATATCTTAACAGTGAGAGCAACAATGCAGGACTATTTGACAATGGCCTGATTTTGCTGAGTTCTCTACAAGGACAGTATCTTACTTATTACTTAGTTTTAGGGATCGATTTCAGCTTTTCTGCCTATTGACGCAGCCAAGGAAGCATTGCTGAAGGCACTCGTTTCCCTGTGGTCATGTCTAAGTCAGAGTCTCCCAAGGAGCCACAACAACCGCAGAAGCTCTCCCTTGGAGGGCTGAGCTTCGAAACAACGAGAATCTGAGGAACCATTTTGAGCAACGGGGAACACTCGGGGAGAGATCCAAACATCAAGCCATACCGGGGCTTTGGGTTTGTTACACACGCCACTGTGGAGGAAGTGGATGCCGCTATGAATGCAGGACCTGTAAGGTGGGTGGAAGAGTCGTGGAACCTAAGAGAGCTGTGTCAAGAGAGGATTCTCAGAGACCAAGTGATCACTTAACTGTGAAAAAGATCTTTGTTGGTGGTATCAAAGAAGACACAGAAGAACACCACCTGAGAGACTATTTTGAGCAGTATGGGAAAATTGAAGTGATTGAAATCATGACTGACAGAGGCAGTGGAAACAAGAGAGGTTTTGCTTTTGTCACCTTTGATGACCACGACTGTAGACAAGATTGTTATTCAGAAATACCGTGCTGTGAATGACTCCAACTGTGAAGTAAGCAAAGTCCTATTCTGCAGCGAACCGTGTTCTGTTCTCGGGACCCATAAATAACTCCCGTTCAGATGATCTGACATCGTCTCCTTGCCTCCACAGGCACATACATGGAACACAGAGATCCACTTCTGCAAAACACCGCTACACACACAAATAATTACAATAAAATATTTTTCATATAATTAAAAAAAAAGAAAAGCCCTATCAAAGCAGGAGATGGCTAGGGCTTCGTTCAGCCAAAGAGGTTGAAGCGATTCTGGAAATTGTGGTGTTGGTCGTGGAGGCGGTTTTGCTGGCATGGACAATTTTGGTCGAGGGGGAAACTTCAGTGGTCGTGGTGACTTCGGTGGCAGCCGTGGTGGTGGTGGTGGATATGGAGGCCGTGGGGATGGCTGTAATGGATTTCCTAAGGATGGAAGCAGTTTTGGAGGTGGGGGAAGCTACAATGATTTCAGCGATTATAACAATCAGTCTTCAAATTTTGGACCAATGAAAGGAGGAAACTTTGGAGGCAGAAGCTCTGGCCCTTATGGTGGCGGAGGCCAGTCTTGTGCTAAACCACGAAAACAAGGTGGCTATACTGGCACCAGCAGTGGCAGCAGCTATGGCAGTGGCAGGGGGTTCTAATTACAGCCCGGAAAGAAAGCTTTAGAGAAGAAGAGGAGAGCCAGAGAAGTGACAGGGAAGCTACAGGTTATGACAGATTGTGAACTCAGCCAAGCACAGTGGTGGCAGGGCCTGGCTGCTGCAAAGAAGACATGTTTTGTAGTGATGAGGCGAGCAGGCCTGCTTTTCATCCCGCCGGGATCCTGCACGGCTCCCGCACGGCTAGCTTTACACCCGAAATAACAACACACAAATTGTANTTTAAACACTGCTTGGCCCATTAGTTCTAGCCTCTTATTGGCTAACTCTTACATGTTCGTTTAACCCATATCTAATAATCTGTGTATCACCGTGGGGTCGTGGCTTACCGGGAAACATTTAGCAAGTCTGACCCGGCAGTTGGCTCCATGGCGTCTACCTGTCTCTGCTTTCTTCCTCCCACAATCCTGTTCTGTTTTCCCTGCCTACCTATGTTCTGACCTATCAGGCCAAGCAGTTTTNNNAATTAACCAATGAAAGCAACAGATAGATAGAAGACCCTCCTACATCAATGTTTTAGACAATACTCATGTGTATGGGCAGAACAACTCCAGGACTGTATTTGTGACTAATTGTTTAACAGGTTATTTTAGTTTCTGTTCTTTGGAAAGCATAAAGCATTCCAAAAAGGGGGGGGCTTTTTACTCTAGACTTTTTATCACCCATGCTGTTGATTGCTAAATGTAATAGCCTTATCATGATGCTAAATAAATGTCTTTTTTTTTCTTTTTCTTTCTTCTTTTTCTTTTTTAAATGTGCTATGTAAAGTTAATCTGCTCTGAAGTCATCTTGGTAAACTTCCCCAACAGTATGAAGTTAGAATTCCTTCAGGTCGGTGCCAAGTTGCATTTGGAATTTATTTATAAATGCTTGGGTGTAGCAGCCATTTTCTTCAAAAGCCCCTGTGTAGTTAAACTGACAGTTATTATTGTGACTTTAATCAGTTTCACCATTAAAAGGATCATCATCCAAGCAAGGTCACAATTTGGTTATAAAATGGTTGTCGGCATACCCTAAGCAATATCAAAATTGAATAACGGTATCAGATAAAATAACAGATGGGAAATGAAGTTTGTATATCATCTATTATCATGGTGTAATCAATAAACAAATTTAATTCTCTGGAAAAAATAGATATCAAAATAGATATCTAAGACATGCACGAATCCTTTGAGGTAGGTTTAACCTTTCAACACTGTGACGTGAAGCTGATGTCTACTGAGTTCAAACTCAAGGGCCACACCATCAAGCTACAAAAAAAACCCCACACACTAAAAACTCTCATTCATGTTTTAAATAAGTTTAAACTTATTGTTTCGGGCCTTATTATTTTGAAATATTTTAATTAAACCTATAATATGCTTTGCTTAATGATTTTGATAGCTAATCATACCTCCTTATTTGAAATATATTTCTTTCATACAATATATTCTGGCCACGGTTCAGCTCCCCCAGCTTCTCTCACCTCCTCCCCACCTCCTCTTTACAGACACAAATGCACACCCTTTATTCCTCTCTCTCATTAGAAAACAAATGGGCAACAATAACAAAAAAATCAAAATAGCAACAGAATCGGACAAAACAAACAGATGTGGTGGGGGCAAAGCAAAGGTACAAGGAAATACACTCAGATGAAAAGACATACACTCTCATGCAGAGCAGTCTCACAAAAACACAAATCAGAAGCCATAATAGAAACAAAATACCTGTAAGGTTAAAGAAAGGGCGGAACATTATGAGAAAAAAAATCCTCCAAAAATACCAATGAGTCTATCTTGTGTTGGTCACCTACTGCTGGCGTTGGGCCTGTTGGGCCATATTCTTAACCATTAGTGAGCACAAGGCCACATCCAAGCATGAATCCATATGATAAGCACTGTTTTTATATCTCAAAATTCCTCTTGAATTTAAACTTATAATTCAACTAAAACATGTGAAACTCAGGTTCTTATTCATGCTAAGATGTCCCCTACTAATAATAAGTTACACCCCCGGCCGATAAAGTCTTATGTCAAAAATATTTGTGTTCTTTTCATGGAAAATTTTCAAAGGTAGAATATCAAATGTCCTTTACACTAATTCCCCCTCATCCTAGAGACCATTTTCAAGGCACACAGTAGCTCAGGAGTACACTTTTCCTTCCATACCAAATGACTGCAAAGTTTAATCCACGTTTGGATTATAGTGAATTACTGCAGCGGTGCTGGGCAAAAGGATGGTTGGATGTTGAGAGACACTACAAACCGCTATTTTCAACTATAGCTTATGGGCTTGGCTGAAGGAGATTCACATTCTCTGTACTGCCTGAATGTCAAAGCCCCAAGATGTGATCTGGTGTTAAGTGACTACACAACTCAGAGCAAATCAACGATTGGTACTCCCTGCTTCTGATAGCGTGGTTGAGGAGAGGTGGGGCTAACCAGAAAGTCAATACTGTTTAATCGTCAAGCAGTGCAAAAGTGCCCTTAATTTTGCTCTCATTTTCCTTTCTCTTTATTCAGCTAACAACACTTTGGAAGATAACTCGGGAAAATTATCTTTTGCATACCCAAAGGGCATAGTAATAATAACAACAGCAAAAATAATAATGATGATGTCCCTCTCTACTGAGACTTGACCTCTAATATTTTTCTAAACAAGACCTTGAGAGGAGTAGAAAATTGAGAGGGTGAAGGAGAAAATCTTCAGAAGCAGCATGCGTCTAAATTGATACCATGTAAACCTCTCCGCGTATTGGGGAACCACTGCTGGGGGTAAATGAAAAGAATTCACTGGGGCATCTAATCCTATTCCTGGAACATTTAAACTGTTTAAATGCACTGGCGAGCAAACAAACTTCAAAGTGATCATTACACCCCAGACACTGTTGCTTGTGTGGCTGAAATCTTTATAAGATTAGCCCCCCACAGGGAGAGAAGTTCAACGCCGCCGCCAGAACCACTTTGAAATTGTCAGGAGGATACCCATTCACAGGCTGAGGAGCAGGGCAAGCATGGCCCTGCCCCCACTCAGGAGCAACTGAGGGAGCTTTAGTCTCCAGTCTTTGTAGTTAGTCCTCATTTCTCTTGCTTTTGCAACTGTATGCACTCTGCAAACACTGGATGGCATGGAATTCAAAGTCCTTAAACACTTTGCAAACGCCCACTTCTGTCAGCATGGTATCTGACAAAGGTTTAAATGCTCTGTAGCACATATGATAACATGCCGTAGAAAAGTATGACAAAAATGATTTGGCGGTTACTATTTTGTTTCACACACACTCACACACACACAAGGAGCAAATTTACAAGACTATTATAGTTAGATACTACTTTTTCCCTATCAGAAAAAAGTAGGTTCTTTTCCTCAAGTGAAGCATGCATGCCCCATAGCTTCTCACCCTTCTTTATGCCACCTCCTACATTCATAAAAAAAACATAGTATTTCACTATTTGACCGGTATAGAAACACAAACTTTGGTTATTGCTCAACTAGAAAAGTGATTTTTAGTTATGCAGGTGGTCTAAAAATAACACAATCAGTTCATTTTCTCAGCATTGATTTGCCAACTCGTTACTGAAAACCACTTGTCTGATTGGAAGCTTCCAAGATCAGGTGAGCAAAGGGAGAAAGGAGTGTGTGGTGGCCACACAGAGAAACAGAAATACGGCAATGGACGATCAGTTCTGCCCCAGGTCCTTTTAATACATTTCTTACATTCTACATATGTTACAGAAATTTGTACTATCAATTTGCAAACTCAGACTTAAGAGATTCAAGTCATTTCTACTTGATCCACTTTGTCAGTTCACACTGAGACATATGTAAGAATATAAATCAGCTTGTGGTATGTACACTTTCAGCACAGTGATGCCAAACAACTGGATCCCTTCTAACTATTCCATGTTCTTCCAAAGCCTTGAGAAGAGGGTCCTTCTTTGCAAGAACTTTAATGACCTTGGAGTGACCACCACGGGGACGCAGAATGGCTTTCTACTTGGGCACATTTTCTTCTCAAGCTTCTATGTTTTCAGGAAACCATTTTGATCTTACTGTGAGCAGGTCTAAGAGTTGAGTCACATGACTGAATTAGACCAATCAAGTACTTAGAAAATGTATTTTAAAATCATAAATGGAATGAAAAGAAAAATGAGGGGGGAGATGAAGAAAGACACATACACAAGCATGCAGAGAGAGAGAGGAACAGAGAGACGCACAGAAAAAAGAGATAGACAGTGAGATAGAGTCAGAGACACAGAGACAGGGAGATTCAGACAATCCTACAGACTATACAGAGTTCATCCAGTCCTTAACATACATTAAAACATGTCTTTCCCTATCTTGTTCCAGCAGAGGCACCACGCCCCAACACAGCCTAGTAGTTTGCCCAAAGGTTCGTTATATCATTGTTCTAGGGATGTACTTATGCCAGGTTAAGTAGAAGTACAGGTGAGCTCATTGTGAAAGTATAGAGAGCAATGTATCCCTTATTCTCTCTGCCTCCCTGTCTCACTGCCTGTCTCTCTCTCTCTGTGTCTCACTGCCTCTCTGTCTCATTTTCTATCTCTCTCTGTCTCTCTGTCTCACTGCCTCTCTGTCTCTCTCTCTGTCTCACTACCTCTCTGTCTCATTTTTTCTCTCTCTCTCTCTGTCTCTGTCTCATTTTCTCTCTCTGTCTCACTGCCTCTCTGTCTCATTCTCTCTCTCTCTGTCTCTCTGTCTCACTGCCTCTCTGTTTCTCTCTTTGTCTCTGTCTCATTTTCTCTCTCTGTCTCACTGCCTCTGTCTCATCCTCTCTCTCTCTGTTTCTCTGTCTCACTCTCTCTCTTTCTCCCACTGCCCCCCCCACACTACAAGAATAATAATTTATTCTGGGTATAGAATAAAAGCATTAGACTATTCATGAACACTGACCTGATGTGGTTGTTGTCTCAGGATTCCCTGTGAGTCATAAACCCAGTCAGATCTTTCTCAAGGTGGGTGTTAAAACACAAGAGCTGCAGCCATGGCCCAATACACTCAAGTGTTGAAAACTCACTGCACTGGATACACAGTTCCCTCTCACGTCTAACTTGTTATGATTCTAATTTTCTTGCCCTTTATCCCCATCCTGAATCCATTTTTTACTGTTGATTCTATCTTTTCTTAGGTAAACTTATTTGTCAGGTACAAAATGGATATGAAAATAGAGAACATCCATTATCAGCATGTTTTAGGAAAGCTCCCTTGCCTCCTGTTCCTGGAAGAGTCTGCCCTTTGTTTCGTGGCGATTAATATTTGCCCAGCTGGCAGAAAGTTTTACACAAATGAGCCGGTGTAATAGGGTGTTAACCTGTAATAAGGGTTTGTCACACCGCAGTCACACGACAGGAGATCTGCCATTGATTTTTCAGTAAATATGGCAAATGGTGAAAGACACAGTGTGTGTCCCAGAGCACTAAATTTTTCAGTGGCCATTCATCTTTTCTGCTGCCTTCAATTCTGCTGTCTTCGGGTGATATTTAATAAAATAGCCTCTTTCCTCAGTGTGTGAGCAAGCGTCACTGGCATGGTGAACGGAGCCCTTACTGGCCTTGGCACCTGCTTTGCTGCACCTGAATTGATAAACCCCACCTTCCTTCTTTGGTAATGATAAACCCAACCCCACCTTCCTTCTTTGGTAAAACACAAAAAACAATTCATGTAGGAAAAGAAAGATTCTATCGTATGATTAAAACAAAGCCTTCCCAGTATCATTTTAGATCTTTACAGGCCAGATGGCAAGCTTTTAGTATCCATTGTGACGAGTATTAGAAATATCTTCTTCCTTTCAGTGCAGCCTTAAAGTGTTGCTTTGGGAAGTCGGGTGCTATTGTTTAGTACTCTTCATCCAACATAAGAGAAATTATCACTCTCTCTAACGTGACACTTGGGGAAGTCGGATAAGGTGAGGTCACTGTGACAAGAGTGACTGACTACTCCCTGCACAGGCAAGGCCATTCCTGTCACCCAGGCTCAGGAAGATGGATTTGTCAGCAAGGGGAGGATGGGTGGACCCACTGTAGAAGGCCACAGAGAAGCCACGCAGCTGAGCCTAGTGCAGAAAGGTTTGTCTTCCAAACAGCATGACTCTGTTTTCTAGGAAAACAGAGCCTCCGAAATTTCGAATACAAAGAGTCTCTTATTTACCTTGTTGTGCTATGGGCATCGTGCGTGAAGTATAAAGATGGGAGAAATAACAAGTCAGTCAGACCTGTTTCTTGTCCTCGGGAAATGTACAGTCTATTAAAGAGACTCAGACGAATGAACACTGACTGGTAATGTACAAACAAGCTTTAGAAGTCTGTACTGAGAATACGCCAAGACTAAACTAAACCAACTTCCATGTAGCAATGTGCATTCATGAGAAAGAGGGATATTTAACTGCTGCCCATGCCTGTTCTTTTCTAGATCGTGACAGGTGATTTTTGACCCTTCAAATGGTTGTTTTAGAGTTTAGCCACAGACAGGACTCTTCTTTCCTTGTTACCAGGTTCCATCTCGATTTGCACACACCCTCCTGCCATGTAAGGCAAATAAATAGGTAGTTACAAAGCCACAGTCACTTGCTGTCTCTTGCTTAAATGACACCAGCTCAAAAAAATAAAACCATATTGGCTTACTGTTGTTTTAAGCACACATTCTAAAAAAATCAACTTTCAGGTAACATGAAAGGCCTACATTTCCAATTTATTGTCTCTTTTTTGATCTTAACTAAGTATATAGTTAGTCTATCCATGCATTCAGCTAGTATGCAGGTAGTTATTAAACACAGCGTGTGTTTAATATTTATCCATGAACTCATTGGCCATGCTTGTGCTCTCAGCCTGGAAAGAATTAATGCTTCATTTGTTTGTTTAAAAGCTATTTAGGGTAACTCCAATTAAACTCTTTTTCAAGTATCCTCAGTGACAATTAGCTCTAGCCACAATCCTTCTTTGACATACCCTTCTCGTCCCATTCAATACTTAAACCTTCCTGCCTATTCCTTCTTTTCCTTTCATGTCACTATGTCTTTCAAAGGTGACACTGCTTTTCCCACAGCCATAGGTTACCAAACAAAAAGCCCAGGGGTAGTTTTTAAATCCCCAAAACAATACAAGCTATTGTTTGTATTGTGCTTCCATAAAACTTGGCTCTGTTCCTGAAGATACTACCACACACCTTGGTCCCTGGACATGGAGAAATCAAAGTGTGAGCTTCCATATTGTTTCCTATCTTTCACAGTACCTGAAGGTGCTGTAGGAGATTTTAGGGGAGAAAAGTCATCAACAGTCTCACCAAACTGTGAATCATATGAATCACTAGAATGGCTGGCAATATATGCCAATGGGTGCAATAACGGTACAAACGTTATAGGGCAACCAATCACTTTCTGACAGGATTCAAAGAGGAAACACATGCCTTATACTATAATCTGGTCAGGAATTGATGATTAGAGATCTTATAGGCTCCAGGGATGAGGGTCTACTATTATTTTGCTAAATGTACTTAATATCAAACTACCCTCTGAACTTATAGCACTATACTCATAGATCAGTGCAACTATCAGGCCTCATTAGAGAAGCTTCTCTGAAAAGATGGTGATTAATGCAGAAATTCAGAACTGATCAAAGAGTAGAGAATGAGGATCACTGAACTGCTCAGCCACATGTCTATATCCTGCTCCCTCCTCCCATGTCTCAGGGACCATTGTAGAAGAAAAGATGGAAAGACTGTAAGAGGCAGAGGTCAGGGAGGAACAGAATAAAGCAGTGTCTTCTAGACAGCAGTCATGGCTATCTACAAGGAGGCTGGAGAGGCTCCTGAGGCCCCTGACTGAGGGGCTATTGACAGTTGGTAGCTTCTGGGGGAGGGTTAGTCAGGTTTTAATGATATGGCTCCTGGTAGGTAGACCATGATTCAATTCATAGCGCCACATGCTATAATACTAATTTTGGGAGAGGTAGAAAGTGGGAGATAAATTTGGGAGAAGTCAGGAGGAGGATTAGGGCCTGAATATGATCAAAATTCATTGTACGTATGAAATCTCAAATGTAATAAGGGCCTGGGCTGCAGTTGAGGGCCATGTCTCCATTCATGGTCCTACTGCAGCCCATGGTCTGTTTTGACGCCAGTGGCTCATGACACCATCAAAGGCCATGCTGTTGCCAGGGCTCTTGGCTGTTGGTATCTAAGTTCCATATTGCCACTAGAGTGTTATTGATTGGCATGGCCTGCATTTCCACCTGTGGCTAAGGTGACATCCAAGCCCAGGCTATGTTGGCACCCAAGGTCCATGCTGTCACCAGAGTCACACCAATCTGAGTGGCCTGTGCTGCCACCTGGAGCCATGGTGTCATCCAGGCCAGGGCTGTTCCCAAGGAGCCTGTCTGGGTGTGCGGCCCTATCACAGCCAGGGTCTGAGTTAATGTCCTTTGCTTTCAATACCATCAAAGGCCATGCTGATGCCAGGATCTGGGCTGCCACTTCAGGCCATGGTGACATCTGAGCCCAGGCTACTGCCTGGGACCATATCTGGGTCCATGGTCCTACTATAGTCGGGATCTGTGATGTCTATGGTCCATGGTGCCACCAAAGGCCACATGGATGCCTGGGGTCTAGGCCACACCCTGCAGCCATGTTGGTGTGCTGCTGCTCTGGCCCTTGTGTCATCTGGATCAGGGATCCTGCCAAGGGACAATTCTTGATCCATGACCCTAACACAGTTGAGGTCTGTGTTGATGTCCATGGCTCCTGATACCATTGAAGGCAATGCCAATACCAGGTGTCTGGGCTGCCATCTGTGCCCATGTTGGTGTCCAATGGCCCTTACTGTCACAGGGGCCATGCCAATCTGAGTGGCCTGCATAGTCACACAGGGCCAGGGCTAGGCTGCTCCGGTGAGCCATGTTTGGCTCTGGGATAGCTGTCTGGCCTTGGCTGGACACTTCAGTAGGAGAACTTAGGGACTTCACCACATGGGATAGCTGACCCCAGGTGAGAGAGCTGGTCCTGATGGCATGGGCCTAGGAAAGCTGGCTCTGCCCATGTCCTTGGGGGTGTGGTCCCAATGGCCCAGACCAACCAGCTCATCTACCACCCAGACCCACATCCTGGACTTTGGGTTGGCCCACCTTAATAGCCACCCCATCTATGACCTGCTAAAGTGCAGAAAGGAACTGGTCCCTGTGGAACAATAACAACAGGATCTCCATAACCTGGGCCAACAACAAGATAACCAAGAAGAGTTCCAACAAGGACCCAGTGATGATGGTATACTGGACGCAAGAGGCCTTGAAGCAGACCAATGGCTCATTGCAATGAACATTTTGTGGGTAAGGCTGATTGAACAAAAGAGGTATGCTGCATGACACACTGCAGCTCTCAATGCCTCTAAGATGAATGAAGAGATGTTGGAAAGATGGAGGAACAAAGTGGGATTTTTGTTCCTTTGTTTGTTTTATTTTGCCTTTGGGTAGATATGGAGGGACTAGGAGGTGAGAGAGATTAGGGTGCATAATGTGAAATTTCCAAAGAATCAATAGAATTATGTTTAAAATAAAATAATAATAATATTGCTGCTATCCAAACATGGCATTCCATTGTGTGTGTGTGTGTGTGTACATGCTGTGGATGCTGTATGTGCTCATTAGCGTGTGTAGACATGTGTGCATCTGTGTACCTGTGTGCACTTCTGTGTGGAAACCAGACTCTGACACCAGGCGTCAGTCTCACTATTTTTCTGAAATAGGATCAGTATGCACCACTGTGCTCAGCTCCTACATGAGTCTGGGAATCTGAACTCAGGTCTCTAAACTTGTGTGGCAGGATCTTACCAACAGCCATCTCCCTAGCCAAAGTTTTTCTTTTTTAATATCTGTATATAGCAATAATTGGAGACTGTTTCTTCATCACTTGTTTAACCACTTCTGTCATAGAAGATAATATTTTCTCTTTTTGATACCTGATGTTCAACGATGGGAGCCAACTCTTGCCTCTACAAAGCCACTAATTTCTGACACTCTTTCAGGGTGTTGTATGCTATAAGTGTGCATCACACATGAGTGCATTTTGAAGAGACCAGCTGTTTTGCTGACTGGTGGCTTAAATCAGTTTCCAGAATACCTGTTTCTGATAGCTTTTCACTTCCAAGAAATTAAAACAGGGCATCTTCATTTCAAACTGACCCAAGTGAGGAAGAGAACAATCTCCAAGGAATTGTCCCATCGGCATTTATGACCAGATCCTGTGAATTTCCTGCGGCACCTGCAGCTCTCCTATCAACAACTCGGAGTGACAACACTGTGCTCCTCAATGGACACTTTGGAAATTGTGTTTTAAATCCCCTGGAAAAGCTCCTGAGACCATAGGAAAGCCAGAATATCCTCTTCCTGACCTCCTTGTCACAGTCTTTCATTTTCCTGGAAGTAAATAAGACTAACTTTCCTGTGGTTTTTTTTCATAGTCTACTTGCCACCTTTCTCTCTCACATTTTCCAGTGGCACCCTAAATACACACACATCATAAACATACACACACACATATATATATATATACACACACACCATGCACACACACATATACACCACACACAGAGATATACACACATACACACACATACAAACAACACTACATACAAATGTACCACACACACACACAATCAGCTAAGCTACATCCCTAACCTTGTAAATACCACTCTTTAAGGATCACCCTTGAATGATCAGTTCCACCCATTCTCTACGTTAGTCTGGTAAATGTTTCTTGTGAAAACAGTTTGGTTTTCATACCATTTGGACTTTAACTTCAGTTAGAGCGGGAAGACTGAAAATCTAAAATACCCTGTTCTTATGAACAACCTTCTATTTTCCATTTCTTCTTAATGACCAACTGCTGGCATGATTTACTGATCCCATAACTATTTTTAAACTCAAGAACTTCACTTGTCTTATTTAATCGAGTGAATGGTTTTTCTTTGTAAAACTTAATGAAGAAAAAGTATATAGGTGCTGACTTTAGCTACCAAGAAAATACAGAGAGATCGAGAGATGGGAAGAATGAGGGAGGGAGGGAGGGAGAGAATGAAGGAGGGAAGGAGAGTTAGAAGGAGGGATGCATGCTTTAAAACAAGGAGCATCCTTTCTCATCTTGTGATTTTCAGAGTTAACATGGCTCTTCTTGCTAAATTAGGGAACACCAAGAAGAAAGAGTATCAACCCTACAGGATAGAAAATGTCTACATTCAGCAAGAATATGTAGGATTTTTCTTTAAGAGTAACTGTAGCTCTAGAAGGGGTTTTATCCCAGGACTTTTAATACTCAAAGGACTAAGCATAGACGACATACACAAGAGCTGCCAATTACCTGGTGAACTGAGCAAATAGTTATCTGCTAAATTCAATCAGAACATTCCAGTTTCAAATGTGTGCTTCCTCAATAGTGAGTCATTTTGTCTGAAATATCTGGCTAATACATTCAGTTCAGTTCTTCATTCTGCTAGTGTAGACAAAGATTGAATGTCATATTTAGATTGACTTCCCAGAGCTAGGAAGATGGTGGAGAATACTGCTAAACAAGGCTTTTTAAGCTTTCTCCATTTATGACTTCTGAATTTAAGATTTAATTTTTAAAACTCTCTCCCTCTCCCTCCCTCCCTCCCTTCCCCCCCCCTCTCTCTCTTGTGTGTGTGTATGTGTGTGCTCACAGGTGACTGCAGATGCCTAAGGAATTCAGAAGATTTCCTTGAAGCTAGAATTAGGAGCAGTTTTGAACAATCCAGTGTGGGATCTTGGAACCAAACTTGAGTCCTCTGCAAGCATATATTTTTTTTCACATAAAGAATTAGATATTGGTTGATATGAAACTGCATGTTATATAGCATTTTCACCATTTCCCAAAGTAGATTAGTATTTTGATTTCCTGAGAAAACTGCTTCGCATAGATATGCAGTACAGTCACATGCATAGATACACAGTATGGTCACAAGCATAGATATACAGTGCAGTCACATGCATAGATACACAGTATGGTCGCCTGCATGTTTTGAACTATTTTTAAAATTACTGAAAACTGTGTATTGATTCCAGAACAAAGTTCGTTAACGTTTTTTTACGAAAATCAAGTCACCAGCTCAAACAAAAAATAGCAAAATTCAACATTCTAAGACAAAACAATCTGACATATATTCATTCAGTTCTTAACATGATGAGAAAAGATAGGAAAATAAATATGAATGCCATTTTCAAAGTCACGATGTAATTCCAGAAATATTTCTATCACAATAAAAGCACTGCAGTTTCCAGCAGACTCAAATCTTCACTGTGGTGTTCCATGCTTGACTTTGCATGGCATGGGGACAAGCTTAATGCAATGTTCTGTGTAGGGAACAAAGCTACA
Organism: Ellobius talpinus; assembly: GCA_001685095.1. Taxonomy (NCBI): domain Eukaryota; kingdom Metazoa; phylum Chordata; class Mammalia; order Rodentia; family Cricetidae; genus Ellobius; species Ellobius talpinus. Next base: position 20,261 of record LOJH01017654.1, read on the forward strand.
GTGGCTTTGCATGATGGGAGAGAGTGCCACCAGAAACACCCCAAATTTATTGCACATTTTAGTTTATCTTGAATTGAGTTTTAGCAGCTATGAGTTGAGAACCACCAGCCATCACCAAGCGCACTGCAGCCTCCACTTTCAGTATGAAGCTCCATCTGAGGCTGGGATTTCGTATGTAATCATATGTAGTCTTATTACAGTTTCTCAGTATGACGTCATAATTCAGTAAATGAAAATGCACAAAGGCTAACTTAAACACTCCAATAGCTTTGATTGTTTAGGAAAATGGAAATCGTGCCTTAGTATGGATTACCTTGGAGCATAAACATCTGAAAGGCGATCAGATTTGACACCAGCTCTGCTGTTAGAAAGAAATGTCGTGCTGAATATGTCTGAGCATCAGTTTTCCCACTTCTGCAGATGAGTTCAACATTTCAAAGGCCAGAAGAAAGCGCAATGCTTGTGAAGAAATGGAAATATCAACAGTAAACATAAGAGAAAACATTTTTCTCTTTTAAAAGGTTTGTTTTCGTTTTGCACATGCATACACATGTGGGCATGCGCCACGTGTATGTGAAGGCTGAAAAGGGGCATTAGATGCCCTAAAACATGATTGCAGGCTGTTGTGTGCATCTCAGGAAGTGCTCTTGAACACTGAGCTGTCTCTTTTGTTCCTTCTTTAATATTCTTAGTAGCAAAAAAATAGGTCCCTGTATTTCAAAATGTGTGCAAGACCCATAGAGACAGAAAACCTAGCATGTTAAAGTAGTGACTACATCCCTGTCCCTTCTTTTCTCCTTTGCTCAACTGAGATGTAAATTCAAACTGTGGAATAATAAGCTAGTTCAAGGAGTACTAACAAAATTCATGGGCAAAAATCTGAACCAAGACACACTGTAGATAACTGATTTCTTAGTAAATAGAAAGAAAAACATAATATATAAAAGGAAAAATATTTGAACCTTAAAATAGTCATTCTTACCATCCATTTGGTTTGTAATTTCCACCCAAGAAACTTGCTAAAAGTCAGAAAACTTTTCAAACATGTAACAATTTTATAAATATGGGACTTAAATCATCCATAAGACATTAGAATTTTTAAGTTAACCATTCATACCTACAGAACCCACGAATATATATGGCTGTTTGGTCTTTCAGCAGCTCCAGCATACAGAAGATTGCAAAGACTAGTTACAATGCATTTAAAAATAATTAGCTAGCTTTCATGACATTAAGTAACTCTCTAAAATAGGACTGAAGCAATAATCAAATATTCGGGAAAACAATGCTGTGGACCAGTGGCTGGCATCAGCTACAGCGCCAGCTAATAATGTGGAAGGCAGATAATGCTCAGCAATGAAATCCTGTTCATCTCATATCAACCAGGATGTGTTAGATAGATGTCAGTAGACTGCATCTACTTATTGAGAGCCTGGACACCCAGTCATCAAGAAGCTGCATAGCATAGCCCTTAGTCTCCTCTTCTTCTTGTCAATTACAGACACTTTTACAGACACTACATATAACTTGCTGTTTTGCAAGTTTTGGCAAATTATCTCCACTATTAATTGTAAGCAAGCTAGATAAAGATGAAATATTTTTAACTATAACAAGACACGGTCTAGTAAGATAGAAAAAAAAACAAATCTAGAAAAGCAATTAAGAAAACAAAAGAAAAATAAGAAAGTGTTTATTATAGAAAGAATTTATGTTGTGTTCTTAATAAAACATAAGGCAAGATAAACTATCAAAGAAGATAAGATAAAACAGGGCTTGTCAGAGACAAATGCATAAAGCAAGCCAGCTGCATTTGGAAGGAAGTTCATAGTGTCATTTTCTGCATTTCTCTTACTGTAGTGATAGGGGAGTGCGGGCCTGCTTTTCGTCCCACCCGGCTCCCGCACGGCTAGCTTATAC